>JAUPFN010000006.1:9380894-9658394 GCA_036924255.1 Apodemia mormo | reverse complement strand
TAGAACGTTTAAATATCAAGCTAAATTAATCACTATGTACAGAATAATTAAATTACAACCAGTTCGGAAGGCTGGTTCTTCGAAGAAAATACGGCAGAATAATATCTTTGAAATTTCGTGTAAATTATTTTAAGTAAATATCTAAATGTGTTTACCACTTAAAAATAATAGAAATTTAAAAAAATAAACCGACTTCAAATTTTAACTGTACTCATATCTCAAAACTACTGAAGCGATTTTGATAAAACTTAGATTAATCCTTAAGTTAAAATATAGATGGCTTTTTATTTTGATAAGATTTTTAGTTCCCGAGAAACTCGCGGACAGATACACAAACATACCTACATACCCTTGCGAAATTTAGCACACCTGCTTCGACGCCTAAATAGATTATCATACTCAAATATTATTCAATTCCAACAATATTATATACATACATGCCAAACTGATAATCTTCGTTTATTCGTTGGTTGGTACTATTATTTAAATATTTATTCAGACGCAAATAAAACGAGTCGGACTTGCAAACATAGGGTTCCATACGTTGAGTAGAGTGGAGACCTAAAATAACAGACCAATTGTTCTGCCAACACATGAGACTAACAGATCTTATAATAATCCGCAAGAATTAGTACCGACTAATCCAGTGATTTGTAAACACGCGCGACAAAATACTGTTTTTAAATTAGCCAATCGGAACACCATGTTTCTTTTCCCCGCGCCTCAGACTATTGACAGAATTAATTTGGTGCAATAAATCAAGCATTATTAATCCAGAGTAAATTGTCAATTGTTCCATACCACAGAGCCATACTGAAATTACTTTTTTTTTACTAAAGAATAAAATAGTTCGGAATATCTAAATGAGCATGCCTTAGCATTCATATTATTATCACCATCACAGCTACCAGCTTCACTACATTTACCATCATTTGTTTTTATATCATAAGATATCAAATAAGCATGTCTGATGGAAAGGGTCAACCTTCGCATGTGGACATTAAATATTTTAATGATGCGTTGCTATCTTGTGGCGAGGTCTATTGCCACATGCATAAGTTTGCCGGCTACCTTACTCTACAAACCGAAACATGACAATGTCAAGCAATTACACTATTGCGGTAGGAAACGGTATGGCGGTAAAATCAGACCGGTAGGCGTATCATCTAACGTTTGCAATTCGCCAGCGATCAGCGATGACTCTAAAACGTAATGAAAAAATCATCAAAAACGTCGCCAATTGCTTGCTGGTAACTAGATACACTTTTTGCAATGTCGCAGCATCAAAACTAATCAAGCGGCAACGACTACCACCAATGTACAAGGCTGTTATGTGTCTTGCAATAACTAAACAATCACGATAATTTCGCATTGCGAGTTACGTGATCACCCCACCGGGCGAGACAATGCATAAGCCTACCCAGTAAATATTCATCATCACAATTTCAAATTACATGACCAAAAATCGCTTAGTTTTATAAGAGTTGAGTGATGCTTTATGTATCAGCCATCTCGAATATTAAATTTATAAAAATATAATACAGTTTCCCCGTGTTGGTCTGAGTGCCCATAGCAAAATAGGCCATCTGTCTTTCTTCCAGGCAGTTTGTAAGAAGAGAACGATTAGCTATGCAAGTCACTACCATCGTGACTACAAGGTAGTGAGCTGCGTTGTCTCGCCTGGATCTGGGGGCCTATTGCCTATCTTGAACTGACAATCAAAGTGATAATCACTGTGCAAAGTTGACATCAATTAGCTGTCAGTTCCCTTATTTCGTATTGACTAACATGGGTGATCAACGAAAATGACGTCACAAGTACTTGGTGTCGTCGAAAGTCACTATCGTGCACTGGAACGACACTTTTAGTATGGGTAGTTTGACAATTGGTATTGCGTATGCTTAGTGACCAACGAATGACGTCAAATCGTTGATCACTTTTATGTTTTGAAAGCAACTAGTCTAGAGTAGTTTTTAATGATCAAAATAGTGATTAACACTATTAACCGGCGACGTTTGAAAGGTACAGAAAATGTACTATTGACAATATATAGTTTGTTAATACCATTTTTAGAAGGTTATTATTGTTAAATAATAAATAATGTAGGATACATAAGTCATAACACAATACTGCAATAAAATTAGAATTACATATCTAAGACTAATACATAAAATTTCACATGGTAACAATAATGTTTTATGCAGTATGCTGTTTGTGCCGAAGAAAAAATCGACTTGTAAGAGAGTGGTAGAGGCTTTAGCATCTTTAAGCTTGCAAAGTGATTTTATCAGTGAAAGAAATGAGCTTCTATTATGGACCTAATAAATGATAATGCTAAATTCTAGAATAGTTATAAGTTGGAACATTAATTTCAAAAAGGGATTGTACAAGAGTTTTTGATAATTATGGAAATAAATGGTTTGTTATATCACATTTTTAAGATCTTTAGATGAAGAAGATATGACTTTCTTTTCTATGTGATCACAACCAATACTGAATTTGTAAATGCTAAATTTGCCAACTAATTTTATTAGTGAAAGAAATAAGCTTATTTTATGGAGGATTCTGCTAATTATCATCTGGCAAATTCTTATTAATTGTTCTAATCCCTTGATTTAAAAAGTAATTGTGCTAGAATAAGTGTAATTATCAAAATAATATGTATACTTACATATTACTTACAAGACTAATCAAATCAAAAAGCAATTTATCTGTATAAATTTAATTATTAATTTTGTTGCCTTTATGAACTTATGACTCTATCAATAAATTAGAACTTAGTGTTCTTTTATGTAGGTACTATTGAACTCCTATATCTAGCTATTATTAATTCTGAACATGAAGAGAGCTTCTCTTAGAAAAAATTATCATTGTGTTAAAGCTTAAAGTACCTACCGTACCATATACTTCCAATTTTTAATGATTAACACTCAGGCCAACAAAAATGGTCTGAGGATTAACCATTGCACTATTAACTATAGCATATTGATGCAGTGATGCTTGCATATAACATTTTAAATATTTTATTTGATTTCAGATTTAATATTTCATTAAGCAGCTACAACTTCTTAGTCACAAAAGTTCTATGTTGATGTTTGCTGGTACCTACTGTACCATACACTTACAATTTTTAACGATTAACACTCAGGCCAACAAAAATGGTCTGAGGATTAACCATTACACTATTAACTATAGCATATTGATGCAGTGATGCTTGCATATACCATTTTAAATATTTTATTTGATTTCAGATTTAATATTTCATTAAGCAGCTACAACTTCTTAGTCTCAAAAGTTCTATGTTGATGTTTGCTGGTGGGTCCTAACTACTGAAAAGTGTATAAGAGTGCAGAGAGTGAATTGGTAGTATTTAACAAGTAGAGTAAATTCGAACCCGATAACACTACTAAATAATATCCTAATACATACCTATGTTGCTCTATATGCCGAAGCCAAAACATCAAACACAACTGTTCCAATACAAGAGTTGCAGTACCTATCATATTGTGGATTGCTACCAGCAATACTAAGTGATCCAAAACAGCACCCTGACAGATCTATATAACTTGAGGCAAGGCACTAACAGGGAACCACATATGAGAAGGACAAAAGATTTAATATAATTGTTTTTTTTTTGAATAAAGACTATGTGAAAAGAAAAAGCATTAACTTGCAGTTTTTATTTTTACCTTGTACCTACTAAAAAAACTTTACAGTTTTGTAATAATTATAAGTATAATGTGAATGCTACTTATGTACTTAGCAAGACAGCGTAGCTAGTTTTGTACTTATTATGTAGCTTTACTGGCTAAGTAGGTTTTATGTATATTTGGACATATTTAAACCATAACACATACTGTGATTATAAATGATAAATTCAGACAGTTTCAACTGACAAAATCTTTAACTTCAAAATTTGAAATTATTGTGCAGGAATAATTTGGTACATTACTGATCTAGCATACTTTTATGCAAATTGAATATATTAGTTGAAGATATGGGTTTTTTTCTGTCTAATAAAACATAGCCTATATTAATTTATAAATTGAAAATTTTGGCTAATATGTGGCAGAGGTTTGCATTGTCTCGCCCGGGTCTGGTATTACAGCCTTACTTATTCCTGCCGCAATGTCATTGCTTATCACTGTTTGTTTTGGACGATGAAATAGCTGGTAAAGTTATACATATATAAGACCCCACCACAAGGATAGCAACGCACCATTGTCATCTTTAGTGTCTACAGGCAATGGTTGACTCTCAATGAGGGGAGCCTTTGCTTGTTTGCTATCTTTTGATATAAAAAAGGCAGTTATCATCTGGCAAATTTTTTATTTTTTCTAATTCTTCAATTTTAAATTTATTATCCTTTTTTCCCCCCTTAGTTTAAAAAAGAAAATCTGTGTTAGATTAGGTAATATTAAAACAAATACTTAGGTACAATAGTAATAAAAGAAACAATCTATTCATATAAATTTATTTTATTATATGACCACATAAGATTGTAATACACCATTAACATCTTTGGTGTCTAGGCGATTAATTCTTCCAAGAGCCATTTGCTTGTTTGTTATCCTATAATATAAAAAGAGAAACTTGTCTTATGCTATGCAAACAACTTTATTTTGACGTAGGAATTAGTTCAATTATAACTGTTACGCTCATCACATACGGTTAAGATACTATTTTATCTTGAGATACCCTAATATAAAAGTATACAGTATCTTAAGGTATCACATATGGCTAAGATACAATAATATTAAAATTTGTTCATTTTATCATGAGTCTGCCTCGTTGCCTCACATATTCTTTGTAGGAGTTCTATATACAGCTGATTAACTATAAGTGATACGGTCTTACTTCTGTACGGTCTTACTTCTGATTTGTTAGACAGCTCTTCAGACGATTTTATTATAGAATGTAAAATGAAAATTGCAGTAGCACATTCCTAACAAAGTTAACTTTGAATGAAAAACCATCAAAGACATGTCAATTGTTCAAGGGTGGACCCCTAGCTTGACATAAAAGGCAATAGCTTTCGTGGTAGTTTTCCCCCCTCTTCCTCTTGCCTGGATGCGGCACGAAGCCGGGAGCATCCCGCACTGCTTACAGTAGTAACTATTATAATACTAGATGCACCCCACATTACCATCCCAACTTTTGCATTTGTAATATTACTAGCTGCAGCGTGCAGCCCGTTGCATTTTAAGTTTTTGGCGAATCCCGCGGGATCACCTAGTTTTTTCAGGATAAAAGTAGCCTATGTGCTATTCCAAGTTATAATCTACCTGTGTGCCAAATTACATTCAAATTCGTATCGTAGTTTGCGTGATAGAGTAACAAACATCCATCCAAAGTATTGCATTTATTATATTAATATATAGATTACTAGCTGTTGTCCGACTTTTTTCGCGCGGACTTCGTTTACTCCACACTGCACCTCCCCCATAGATGATAGCGTGATAATATGTAGCCTATATGTTGACCCGACCTATTAGTAATATTCATGCAAAATTTGAAGTAAATCCATGCAGTACTTTTTGAGTTTACCCCGGACATACATACAGACAAACAGACAAAAATTCTAAAAACTATATTTTTGGCTTCGATATCGATTGTAGATCACACCCCAAGTATTCTTTTAAAAAAATATTCAATGTACAGTTTTGACTTTCCTACAATTTTATTATATGTATAGATGAGGCACTGCGATCACCTATATCCCGAAATAAAAACATAATTTATTTTATGTTTTGTATCTTAAGATATGAAATATATATTTCCATATCGTTCGGTATCTTAAGATACTAAAGGTAAAATATATATTATCTTAGTTGTGTGTGATTGTGGATTTGTATGGTGAGCGATATTCTGAAATATACATTAAGATGTAATATTGTAATATTAGGGTATCTTAAGATCAAATATTATAGTATCTTAACCATGTGTGATGAGCTTTATACATCTATCTAATGTACTAAATATAACATGTATACAGTATAACCACACCATGCTGAATGAAGATATGAATATTTTCATTTACCATTATTCTCAATTTGTTTAACACTTTTAAATTATCTTTTTCAACATTCCTTATGTGCACAATGTGCATATAATCTGTTTCATGAGCTCAGCACACTTATTCCTAAGTAGGTTCTTAAAGCACATTTCTTTATACTTTGAACACTGAACAGCATCGGCACTTGGTAAAACTCCTTAATGATTTGTATTGATATTATTTTATAATAATTAGTACTGTTTTATTTAGTTTTTATTCATTTACACCAACCAGTTTCATATTTTAACGCTTTTACTGATGATAGTAACAAATCAATACCTTATTTAAATGATTGAGGTTATTGTATTGATTTGTTACCCTGATAATGCACTATACATATCTTTATCATTGCATTTGTCTCTGTTTGCACATAATTCAATTTCTGAAGATTACCTTAAACAGAAAAACTTTTGGTTAAAAACTTTGTAAGCTACAACACAACACAAACATTGGGCGAGTCAGAGGTGCAACTATGCACTTATTACTAACATGCAGTATGAGGTTTTATGTTTTTTTCTCAACTCTTTTTATAAAATAAAGACAAACGGATTGTCTTATTATTTTGTCATATTGACAATACGGAAGTAATAAAAAAATTAAATTTGTATGTTTTTTTTATTACCTCTCAAAGCTCTAGCTATTGGATAGGATCATACATGTCATTTGATTAAATATTAAATTTACATTACTACCTGTTAACTTCAATAATACCAATATCATGTCTTAGTCCTAACAGTAATCTAAAAACTATTATAATCAATGAATATAATATCTGCAAGTTAGGGGTTCTGCTATTTACCTCTTGGCTAGATGTATACCCATATCTTCATTCCAGATTATTCATGTTTTTCAATTAGATCATATTTGTTACTGTTTATATGCAGATGTTATATACTACTTTTATGTAAAAGGTAAGTAATACAATGCAATGACAATCAATAGATCTAAACTACTAAGTTATTACTCAACTTGCTCTCTGCCACTGAGTCTGGCTGGATAGTATCTTTTGGCAAATTCGACCGACAATTTAATTTCTTTTAACCATTAATTTGCTTCAAGAGAGCATTCTAAACTTATTATTATTATATTGGTTTGGTGGCTATCCAGTTAGTACGGATTCTGCCAATATCAAGTCAGTCATGGGAGAGACACATAAAAGAGTTGTCCGGTGACTATATCAGTTACAAGTTGAGGAATCTAAAACAAAACAAACACAAAGATTAGTAAACTTACACAACTACAACATTATGGATTAGGAGTTAATACTATGTACATACATCTATATACAAACATAAAAGTGGAGAAAGTGGGATCAACAAAGAAATTTTAAAGCTGAATAGTTAATTTTGTTAGTCTAAACTTATTTTGAGGTTATTGTTATTTGTTTATTGTTATGACATTTGACAATTGACATTAGTCTGAAGAATACAAACCGACCAAAACAAAGGACCATAATAAACCCTTATAAGCATTTGCGTTTACCTAGCTTTTTTATTTAGAAGCATAATATCGATAAAATAGTGCAGTGACAAGTCAACCCACTGGAACGAACGCTGGAAAGCGACGAAAGTCACCGCCACTAAAAGCGATACGCAATACCAATTTTCACTGTTGTCAGTTGCCAACCAATTTTGAGTGTTCATCAAATTTCAGTTGATCACTATAAATGTCAAAGATAGGCAATAGGCCCCCTGGTACCACTACCTTGCCTCATCTAGCCGCAAGCTCGGTCCAGTTTGAAGAGTAAGATAGCACTAGACTTTTGCATGTTACTACATGCAGAAGTCTAGTGCAATACTTTGCATACCTGCTCCTGGGGGCCTATTGCCTATCTTTGACATTTATAGTGATCAACTGAAATTTGATGAACACTCAAAATTGGTTGGCAACTGACAACAGTGAAAATTGGTATTGCGTATCGCTTTTAGTGGCGGTGACTTTCGTCGCTTTCCAGCGTTCGTTCCAGTGGGTTGACTTGTCACTGCACTATTTTATCGATATTATGCTTCTAAATAAAAAAGCTAGGTAAACGCAAATGCTTATAAGGGTTTATTATGGTCCTTTGTTTTGGTCGGTTTGTATTCTTCAGACTAATGTCAATTGTCAAATGTCATAACAATAAACAAATAACAATAACCTCAAAATAAGTTTAGACTAACAAAATTAACTATTCAGCTTTAAAATTTCTTTGTTGATCCCACTTTCTCCACTTTTATGTTTGTATATAGATTTATGTACATAGTATTAACTCCTAATCCATAATGTTGTAGTTGTGTAAGTTTACTAATCTTTGTGTTTGTTTTGTTTTAGATTCCTCAACTTGTAACTGATATAGTCACCGGACAACTCTTTTATGTGTCTCTCCCATGACTGACTTGATATTGGCAGAATCCGTACTAACTGGATAGCCACCAAACCAATATAATAATAATAAGTTTAGAATGCTCTCTTGAAGCAAATTAATGGTTAAAAGAAATTAAATTGTCGGTCGAATTTGCCAAAAGATACTATCCAGCCAGACTCAGTGGCAGAGAGCAAGTTGAGTAATAACTTAGTAGTTTAGATCTATTGATTGTCATTGCATTGTATTACTTACCTTTTACATAAAAGTAGTATATAACATCTGCATATAAACAGTAACAAATATGATCTAATTGAAAAACATGAATAATCTGGAATGAAGATATGGGTATACATCTAGCCAAGAGGTAAATAGCAGAACCCCTAACTTGCAGATATTATATTCATTGATTATAATAGTTTTTAGATTACTGTTAGGACTAAGACATGATATTGGTATTATTGAAGTTAACAGGTAGTAATGTAAATTTAATATTTAATCAAATGACATGTATGATCCTATCCAATAGCTAGAGCTTTGAGAGGTAATAAAAAAAACATACAAATTTAATTTTTTTATTACTTCCGTATTGTCAATATGACAAAATAATAAGACAATCCGTTTGTCTTTATTTTATAAAAAGAGTTGAGAAAAAAACATAAAACCTCATACTGCATGTTAGTAATAAGTGCATAGTTGCACCTCTGACTCGCCCAATGTTTGTGTTGTGTTGTAGCTTACAAAGTTTTTAACCAAAAGTTTAAGGTAATCTTAATATGTGCAAACAGAGACAAATGCAATGATAAAGATATGTATAGTGCATTATCAGGGTAACAAATCAATACAATAACCTCAATCATTTAAATAAGGTATTGATTTGTTACTATCATCAGTAAAAGCGTTAAAATATGAAACTGGTTGGTGTAAATGAATAAAAACTAAATAAAACAGTACTAATTATTATAAAATAATATCAATACAAATCATTATGGAGTTTTACCAAGTGCCGATGCTGTTCAGTGTTCAAAGTATAAAGAAATGTGCTTTAAGAACCTACTTAGGAATAAGTGTGCTGAGCTCATGAAACAGATTATATGCACATTGTGCACATAAGGAATGTTGAAAAAGATAATTTAAAAGTGTTAAACAAATTGAGAATAATGGTAAATGAAAATATTCATATCTTCATTCAGCATGGTGTGGTTATACTGTATACATGTTATATTTAGTACATTAGATAGATGTATAAAGCTCATCACACATGGTTAAGATACTATAATATTTGATCTTAAGATACCCTAATATTACAATATTACATCTTAATGTATATTTCAGAATATCGCTCACCATACAAATCCACAATCACACACAACTAAGATAATATATATTTTACCTTTAGTATCTTAAGATACCGAACGATATGGAAATATATATTTCATATCTTAAGATACAAAACATAAAATAAATTATGTTTTTATTTCGGGATATAGGTGATCGCAGTGCCTCATCTATACATATAATAAAATTGTAGGAAAGTCAAAACTGTACATTGAATATTTTTTTAAAAGAATACTTGGGGTGTGATCTACAATCGATATCGAAGCCAAAAATATAGTTTTTAGAATTTTTGTCTGTTTGTCTGTATGTATGTCCGGGGTAAACTCAAAAAGTACTGCATGGATTTACTTCAAATTTTGCATGAATATTACTAATAGGTCGGGTCAACATATAGGCTACATATTATCACGCTATCATCTATGGGGGAGGTGCAGTGTGGAGTAAACGAAGTCCGCGCGAAAAAAGTCGGACAACAGCTAGTAATCTATATATTAATATAATAAATGCAATACTTTGGATGGATGTTTGTTACTCTATCACGCAAACTACGATACGAATTTGAATGTAATTTGGCACACAGGTAGATTATAACTTGGAATAGCACATAGGCTACTTTTATCCTGAAAAAACTAGGTGATCCCGCGGGATTCGCCAAAAACTTAAAATGCAACGGGCTGCACGCTGCAGCTAGTAATATTACAAATGCAAAAGTTGGGATGGTAATGTGGGGTGCATCTAGTATTATAATAGTTACTACTGTAAGCAGTGCGGGATGCTCCCGGCTTCGTGCCGCATCCAGGCAAGAGGAAGAGGGGGGAAAACTACCACGAAAGCTATTGCCTTTTATGTCAAGCTAGGGGTCCACCCTTGAACAATTGACATGTCTTTGATGGTTTTTCATTCAAAGTTAACTTTGTTAGGAATGTGCTACTGCAATTTTCATTTTACATTCTATAATAAAATCGTCTGAAGAGCTGTCTAACAAATCAGAAGTAAGACCGTACAGAAGTAAGACCGTATCACTTATAGTTAATCAGCTGTATATAGAACTCCTACAAAGAATATGTGAGGCAACGAGGCAGACTCATGATAAAATGAACAAATTTTAATATTATTGTATCTTAGCCATATGTGATACCTTAAGATACTGTATACTTTTATATTAGGGTATCTCAAGATAAAATAGTATCTTAACCGTATGTGATGAGCGTAACAGTTATAATTGAACTAATTCCTACGTCAAAATAAAGTTGTTTGCATAGCATAAGACAAGTTTCTCTTTTTATATTATAGGATAACAAACAAGCAAATGGCTCTTGGAAGAATTAATCGCCTAGACACCAAAGATGTTAATGGTGTATTACAATCTTATGTGGTCATATAATAAAATAAATTTATATGAATAGATTGTTTCTTTTATTACTATTGTACCTAAGTATTTGTTTTAATATTACCTAATCTAACACAGATTTTCTTTTTTAAACTAAGGGGGGAAAAAAGGATAATAAATTTAAAATTGAAGAATTAGAAAAAATAAAAAATTTGCCAGATGATAACTGCCTTTTTTATATCAAAAGATAGCAAACAAGCAAAGGCTCCCCTCATTGAGAGTCAACCATTGCCTGTAGACACTAAAGATGACAATGGTGCGTTGCTATCCTTGTGGTGGGGTCTTATATATGTATAACTTTACCAGCTATTTCATCGTCCAAAACAAACAGTGATAAGCAATGACATTGCGGCAGGAATAAGTAAGGCTGTAATACCAGACCCGGGCGAGACAATGCAAACCTCTGCCACATATTAGCCAAAATTTTCAATTTATAAATTAATATAGGCTATGCTTTATTAGACAGAAAAAAACCCATATCTTCAACTAATATATTCAATTTGCATAAAAGTATGCTAGATCAGTAATGTACCAAATTATTCCTGCACAATAATTTCAAATTTTGAAGTTAAAGATTTTGTCAGTTGAAACTGTCTGAATTTATCATTTATAATCACAGTATGTGTTATGGTTTAAATATGTCCAAATATACATAAAACCTACTTAGCCAGTAAAGCTACATAATAAGTACAAAACTAGCTACGCTGTCTTGCTAAGTACATAAGTAGCATTCACATTATACTTATAATTATTACAAAACTGTAAAGTTTTTTTAGTAGGTACAAGGTAAAAATAAAAACTGCAAGTTAATGCTTTTTCTTTTCACATAGTCTTTATTCAAAAAAAAAACAATTATATTAAATCTTTTGTCCTTCTCATATGTGGTTCCCTGTTAGTGCCTTGCCTCAAGTTATATAGATCTGTCAGGGTGCTGTTTTGGATCACTTAGTATTGCTGGTAGCAATCCACAATATGATAGGTACTGCAACTCTTGTATTGGAACAGTTGTGTTTGATGTTTTGGCTTCGGCATATAGAGCAACATAGGTATGTATTAGGATATTATTTAGTAGTGTTATCGGGTTCGAATTTACTCTACTTGTTAAATACTACCAATTCACTCTCTGCACTCTTATACACTTTTCAGTAGTTAGGACCCACCAGCAAACATCAACATAGAACTTTTGAGACTAAGAAGTTGTAGCTGCTTAATGAAATATTAAATCTGAAATCAAATAAAATATTTAAAATGGTATATGCAAGCATCACTGCATCAATATGCTATAGTTAATAGTGTAATGGTTAATCCTCAGACCATTTTTGTTGGCCTGAGTGTTAATCGTTAAAAATTGTAAGTGTATGGTACAGTAGGTACCAGCAAACATCAACATAGAACTTTTGTGACTAAGAAGTTGTAGCTGCTTAATGAAATATTAAATCTGAAATCAAATAAAATATTTAAAATGTTATATGCAAGCATCACTGCATCAATATGCTATAGTTAATAGTGCAATGGTTAATCCTCAGACCATTTTTGTTGGCCTGAGTGTTAATCATTAAAAATTGGAAGTATATGGTACGGTAGGTACTTTAAGCTTTAACACAATGATAATTTTTTCTAAGAGAAGCTCTCTTCATGTTCAGAATTAATAATAGCTAGATATAGGAGTTCAATAGTACCTACATAAAAGAACACTAAGTTCTAATTTATTGATAGAGTCATAAGTTCATAAAGGCAACAAAATTAATAATTAAATTTATACAGATAAATTGCTTTTTGATTTGATTAGTCTTGTAAGTAATATGTAAGTATACATATTATTTTGATAATTACACTTATTCTAGCACAATTACTTTTTAAATCAAGGGATTAGAACAATTAATAAGAATTTGCCAGATGATAATTAGCAGAATCCTCCATAAAATAAGCTTATTTCTTTCACTAATAAAATTAGTTGGCAAATTTAGCATTTACAAATTCAGTATTGGTTGTGATCACATAGAAAAGAAAGTCATATCTTCTTCATCTAAAGATCTTAAAAATGTGATATAACAAACCATTTATTTCCATAATTATCAAAAACTCTTGTACAATCCCTTTTTGAAATTAATGTTCCAACTTATAACTATTCTAGAATTTAGCATTATCATTTATTAGGTCCATAATAGAAGCTCATTTCTTTCACTGATAAAATCACTTTGCAAGCTTAAAGATGCTAAAGCCTCTACCACTCTCTTACAAGTCGATTTTTTCTTCGGCACAAACAGCATACTGCATAAAACATTATTGTTACCATGTGAAATTTTATGTATTAGTCTTAGATATGTAATTCTAATTTTATTGCAGTATTGTGTTATGACTTATGTATCCTACATTATTTATTATTTAACAATAATAACCTTCTAAAAATGGTATTAACAAACTATATATTGTCAATAGTACATTTTCTGTACCTTTCAAACGTCGCCGGTTAATAGTGTTAATCACTATTTTGATCATTAAAAACTACTCTAGACTAGTTGCTTTCAAAACATAAAAGTGATCAACGATTTGACGTCATTCGTTGGTCACTAAGCATACGCAATACCAATTGTCAAACTACCCATACTAAAAGTGTCGTTCCAGTGCACGATAGTGACTTTCGACGACACCAAGTACTTGTGACGTCATTTTCGTTGATCACCCATGTTAGTCAATACGAAATAAGGGAACTGACAGCTAATTGATGTCAACTTTGCACAGTGATTATCACTTTGATTGTCAGTTCAAGATAGGCAATAGGCCCCCTGGGAAAAATATAAAATATATTAACGCAGCGAAATTACCTCAAAATGGTGACACTTCTGCCTCTATCCTCCGCGTAGCATCGTAGTACGCATTTAGCTAAAAAAATTCTTTGATTTTTTAGCTATCCAACGGTATAAATAGATTTTGAATGTAAACCATAGTTATTTAGCTATAATACCAAATTGTATCCCCTAATTTTGCTACAATCAGTTTTCTTGAACTATCCCTCATTATGAAAGCAAATTTAATGACGTATTCACGTCAAAAGCTTTATTCTCTGTATATATATATATATTAATGTATTAGTGAAATATGTTTACTAGGTGGTAGAGTTCTGCATTGTCTCTCCCGGGTCTGGTACCACCGCCATACCTATTCCTGCCGCAATAGCGTCAGTGCTTGTCACCGTCGTGTTCCGGTTTGGAGGGTAAGGTAGCCAGTAAACTTATGCATGTGGCATTAGACCTCGCCACAAGATAGCAACGCACCATTAACATCTTGGGTGTCTATAGGCGATGGTTGACTCTTACCATCAGGAGACCCATCTGTTTGTTTGCTATCTTATAATATAAAAAAAACAATATTGCTAGCTGATAACACTTCTACTGTTTCACAATAAGATAATTATATTTAATTTCCGACCGGTTTCGCTTACACAAGCATCCTCAGGGTATTTACAATAATAATTAAATGGAGTTTCACCAAGTGCCGACGATAAAAAGTGTAGAAATATGTAAACAACAGATACATTTTAAGTCCAGACCAGCATGACCTGAAGAGTAGAGGATTATCTCATTTCGTGGAGGCGTGCAAAACACAGGTGCTCGTATTACGAAGCAAATATTTCTTCCTTCAGTATAATATGAGTATATAATCAAAGTATTTCTAACTCTAAATTTATGTAGGTATGTATTTATAAGCTCCACTCACATGGAGTTAGCGTGTAGGATCCACACGATGGAGTAAGTTTTAAACTGTACAACAACTGTGGGTGTTCTGTTAGACGTTTGAAGCGATGCAGCTTATTGTTGGTCAAACTTTGAAAATCGATACGAAATGTTTACCAAAGGAATATCTTACGTGTTAGATTACCCTTTGCCTTACATTGCTAGGTTATTTAGTATAGTTTTTGATCAAATTTAAACCTTATTTTTCTTAATTTTGGGTACTTTTTGAAGAATAAACCATTTGCCATTTTGGCACGTGGTTTGTAAAAACTGAACGATTGGCTTTACCTGTCAGTAACATCGTGACTACTAGGTGTATACCAGTCAGAGTGCTGTGAGTTTTTCTTTTCGCATTCGATCGTGAGCGCGTTTAGAGTTTACTAGGAATTTGTATGTGATTTGTACAGCGCCACCTAGTGGTAAACGTGAGAAACCATTTTACCACTAGGTGGCGCTGTTCAAATCACATACAAATTCCTAGTAAACTCCAAACGCGTTCTCGATCGAATGTGAAAAGAAAAACTCATACTTAGCACTCTGAGTGCTAAGTGTGAGTTTTTCTTTTCGCATTCGATCGTGAGCGCGTCTGGAGTTTATTAAGAATTTGTATGTGATTTGTACACCGCCACCTAGTGGTAAACGTGAGAAACCAGTTTACCACTAGGTGGCGCTGTACAAATCACATACAAATTCCTAGTAAACTCCAGACGCGCTCACGATCGAATGCGAAAAGAAAAACTCACACTTAGCACTCTGATCGTTAAATGCGAACGATTGACTTTATGTGTCACTGCCGTGTGATTTTTGGTGGTAGGTTTTCCTCAACGTTTCACCTAGGTATATTATATCAACTCCTTACCTATTCTTGCTATACCTATACTAGGCGGTAGAGTTCTGCATTGGCTCACCCGGTTCTGGTACCACCGTCTTACCTATTCCTGTATCAATAGAGTTAGTGCTAGTCACTAACATGTTCCAATTTGGAGCGCAAGGTAGCCGGTAAACTTATGCATGTGGCATTAGACCTCGCCACAAGATAGCAACACACCATAGGCGATGGTTGATTCTTTCTATCAGGACATACATCTGTTTGTTTCTATCTTTAAAAAAAAATAGTGTCAATGTTTGTCACTTTCGTGTTCCGGTTTGGAGGATAAGGAAAAGTAAGGTAACCGGTAGACTTGCATGCATGTGGCATTAACATTAAACCACATGGATAGAAACGCAACATTAACATCCTTGTAGTCTGTATGCGATGGATTTTCTCGTGATCTATATACAATGGGTCAGTAGGGCTATCTGCGTGTTTGGTATATAATTATAGTCCTAAAGGGATTTCGAGTTAATGAGCATCTGCTTTCCTATTATTTGACAAAATGAGGTAATCGCAACTACGCATTGTAAAATCATTTAAGTATGAATTCTCAAAAACCAAATCCGGGTACACTTTAGATATCAAGTCTTCAATTTTGCTTACGATTTCACCAAGGTCTTTGTCTATGTTAATTTTTTGTTGCCTGATGCACGAATTTCCTCGCCACCAATCAATATAAACTTGTGCTTCCTCTACTCATGTTGGTATACAACTTCAAGAATTAAACAGTTCTCCACAATGGGGTGAAAATTTTAAACAATATTTAATATCATAACTACAAATCCTTGTTAAGTAACTGTACAAATACAGTACTTACACTTACTTACTAACGAATTAGACACATATCAGGCCAAACAAAACGATCATGTATCCCTCAACAACACCGTAAAATAGATGCTAAATAGATAGAGAGTGTTTAACTACTACAAAGTAAAATGATTTTTTTCAAAGAAGGAACTAACGTTCCGTGAAAGGAGACGATCACACGTCTACTCCGCGCGGGCCGCAGAATGTGGTTAAAGGTATATGATTCCACTCATGTATCTTAAAATAATCGGCCAAGTGCGCGTCGAACTCGCGCACGAAGGGTTCCGTATCATCATCTATAAAAAAACGGCGGAAAATCACGTTTGGGAGCCTCCTTGTATAATTATTTCATTTTAATTATTTTTTTAAGATAATAATATAATTAAATATTCTGTGGATAGTTCAAATTATGGTAGACGTTGTCGTTATTAGGATCGAGAAAAAAATGCAAAAAAAACACGTTTGTTGTATGGGAGCCACCTTTAAACATTTATTTTATTCTGTTTTTAGTTTTTATAGCGGCAATATAAATACATCATCTGTGAAAACTTCAACTGTCTTACTATCATGGTTCATAAGATAAAGCCTGGTGACGGACAGATAGATAGACAGACAGACGCACGAATGGACAGCGGAGTCTTAGTAATAGGGTCTCGTTTTACCCTTTGGGTATGGAACTCTAAAGTAAAGCCAACACGTTCACAGTTCGGCTCTTCTCGGCAATGTTCGGTTCTCGTTCGTCGGCCAGATTAGCGCACCGTCTCGCACAGCCTTTCGGTACCTAAATACCTACTATTGGGGAATTATTTTCATTTTACATTTTCTCTTAAATTATACATTCAAATAACATAGTATAAGAGCGAAAGTTTATCTTCCTAAGATTTGCTTATTGATGAAGTACTTGTCATTAGTAAGGATTAATTTGCCTGCCTAATAATCCTACTGCTTAAAATTCACCTGTTAATTTTCGACAAATTTTCGACTCAAAATTCCGTATTGTGGCTCGTTTATAAGAAATAGATATATAGTGTTGCGGACTTTTTTATAGATCTACTAAAAACCAATATATTTGTAGTACATTGTACTTACGTATAATTAACCATTACGCCAGCGCACGCGGATACAGCATTTCGATAGCGCTTTTTCTTAGTCCGACTTAGTTTACAAATATCGATATTTAAGCTAAACTAAGCATTGTAACGTAATGATTGATAGCCTATAACCTTCCTCATGAATGTAGCTATCATACACAAAAATATTTTTTTAAATCCGACTTGTAGTTCCAGAGATTATCGCAAACAAACAATCAAACAAACAAACAAAAAACTCTTCAGCTTTATTATATTAGTATAGATACTATTATCAGAACAACTCCAATTCACAGCACAGTAAATACTTTTATTCCACTTTTAACACTTTTATCGGCCGACTACCAAATATCAGTAAAAGTCCAATGCACAGTACAGTAATTACTTTTATTTCACTTTTAACACTTTTATCAGCCAACTAGCATAATTTCCACTAGACAACTTATCACATCGATGGTTATCGAACGACTGCCCGAGCTCCTGCCTCAATAATCAAAACTGTTTCTACCCCACCACTCTCAATCCTTTCATTGGAAGTTGTCACAAAAGAGTGGCGGGGTTGAACAGTGTTGCCATTTAAGAAAAATAAAAACTACCTTTTATAAAATTATTACATTCGGCCATCCTACGAAATGTGTAGCCTCCTGGCACACTATAAACATCAGGAACTCTGTCAATCAATTACTTACTAACTTAAGTTACTCATTATTATTTTGAAACCAATAGAATAAAATCTTAATTTTAATTTTGATTTAAACAAGCATAATCTCATAAGAGTATCTATTTAGTCTAAATTTAAATAAACACTCTAAGGTAGCTTCTGTACATTTCGAAGGATTTCATGTGACTTAAATTATACAGTATTTTGTACTAATGCATTAAGGTATGTATACATTATTATATTTACAAATAAGTGACTTATTTGTATAACATTATACATGCTAATTTTCTCATAAGTATACGGAATAACACAAACTTAATTATTTTAATTTCAAATAATTATTATGTACTTGTATTGTTTAACATGTAGTATTTGCTTGTTCTAACATGTATTGTTTGTAAAACCTTATAATATTTAAATCAATCAAACCATTTGTAACAACAAAACAAAAAAAAAACAAAATTAGTTATTTATATTTATATATAATTAGTAGGTTATTTTAAATTTCATACCATTATTATCATTTTATTTATTTAGCTTTAACATTCATTCTTTAACATTCATTCTTATCTTTCTATTAAAAATAATAAATAAAATAATAGTATATGTTTGCCTACTTCAATTTTCTATATGTAGTACTCAATATTGAATATAAATTCGTAACAACTGGCAAAGTTTCTGTCTTGTATTGCTATTCTTTATCACTACAAGAAGATGAACCACTTGTTTCACTATCATGCACTTCTAGAGCTTTCACATTAATCCAGGGTCGAATCCTATCAAAAGCTATTACAGATTCATAAGGCTTACCTCTTTTAGGAAAACCTGGAATATCCGTTACTTGATAACGATCATTTCCTAATGCTTGAGAAATCCTAAAGGGGCCGACAAATTTAGATAGGAGTTTAGTACTTTTTCCATCATTACCGTAATTATTTCTTAAAATCTTAACTAGATCACCAACTTTGTATTTAGGTGCCGGTGCCCGATTAGCGTCATGTCTACGTTTTTGAATATTCTGGTCCTTTTCTATATTTGTACTGATAATACTCCTTATACATTCCACATCGTCTTGTGTACTTACAATTCCCATTTTGTTCGCAAGATCATCGCGCATTCTAATGCCAAATAACGCTTCAGTTGGAGTTTTTTTAGTTGTTGTATTAATTGTGTTATTAACACCCCACTGAATTTTACCCAGTTGCTTGTCCCAGTCACGTTCATTACCATTAGAATTTTGAGCAGCTAAAGAATTGAGTATAATTTGATTATATCTCTCAGCTTGACCATTGGCTCTGGGACAAGCAACCGCGTTCAATATGTGCTTAATGCCATGTTCATTACAAAAAGCTTTAAAAGCTGACGATGTAAGGGAAGTGCCACGATCTGACAATTCTTGCTGGCAACCCATAATCAAAAAATATATTTTGAAGAACCTTCATTGTAGTCTTTGTTTTCGTATTTTTGACTGCCCGCACGAATACGTATTTTGTGAAACCATCTACAATTGTTAGAATGTGGGTGTTACCATTCTTGTTCCTAACGAAAGGTCCCAAGTGATCGATATGTATAGTATGAAACGGTATACATATCTTTTCTATAGGGAACAAATGACCACTTTTCTGCCGAGATGCACTGTCTTTGTTATATGCACAGTCAATGCAAGCGCCCACATATTTTTTACAAAGCGCCTAAGCTTGGGGAACCAGTACTGACTTTGGACTTTTTCTAAAGTCTTAGTATAGCCAAGATGACCGATGTCATCATGGCTAGCTTTACATATCTGCCATCTAGCATTCCGTGGGACAACCAAACGTATTCCGCCATCGAGTTTTCTATACACGGTACCATTTTTCACTTCATAATTGCTCCTTATTTCTTTACATTCTTTGTCTTCCTCGGGTTTTAGAATTTTAAAAATCCGAACAATATCAGGATCCGCTAGTTGTAGAGTAAGGAGCCAGTTTTCCTGTTCTATTTTATAAATATTGACACATGGATTATCATCTGCTGTAACGGATAGTGTTGTGTTTCTACTGAGAGCGTCGACATGTGACATTTGGACGCCAGGACGATATTCTCTGTCAAAAGTAAATTCAGAGATTTGTAACCACCACCTTGCTATCCGCGGCAGCAAATCTCTTTTTGTCAAGGTGGTTCTAAGAGCCGCGCAATCTGTACAAATTTTAAAGTGTATACCCATCAAGTACACTCTAAATTTCTTCAAGGAGCACATGACAGCCAGCGCCTCGAGCTCATAGGAGTGAAGAAGCTTTTCCTCCGGTGTGGTCTGTCTGCTAAAATAGGCAACTGGTTTTAATACTTGCGTTTCCTTTTGCCACTGCATTAAGATTCTTGAATAAACTTGAATGAACTTGCGATAGTATCCCGTCAGGCCAAGAAACTGGCGAACTTCGTGAACATTACGAGGTGTTGGAAATGCTTTGACAGCTTGAGTTTTTGCGCTACCGGGCTGTATACCTTCTGCAGATACCTCATATCTCAGATAGTCAACATTAATATCGAAGAAACGGCATTTTGACAATTTTAAAGTCAAGCCAAATTCTCTCAACAGTTTCAAAATTCCCTCAAGTCTTTCAAACATCTCATTCGTATCCTTGGCAGGTATCAACACATCGTCTAGATATGCTAAAGCATATTCGTGTCTTTTGCTTCCAAGGATCTTATTTATTATCCGCTGAAGGATGCTGGAGCATTTGCCAGCCCAAAGGGCATTCGTTTAAATTCGTAATGCCCATCGGGCGTGACGAAACCAGTCAGATGTTGGCTGTCCTTAGCCATGGGCACCTGGTAATAACCAGAAGCAAGGTCAAGAGTTGTGAAATAAGCGTTTCCGCTGAAATTCGAGATCTGATCTTCTATCAAAGGGAGAGGGAAACGATCTTTTACTGTTTTATTATTAAGAGCTCTGAAGTCTACGCAAATTCTTTGTTCACCAGTTTTCTTCCTCACCATAATGATTGGACTTGAATAACTGGAATTTGACTCTTGAATTATATCGTTTTGCAGTAATTCATCAATGGCCTCCCTCACTTGCTCTCTCTCCGAGTGTGACAATCGATAAGGGCGATATACGATTGGTCTATTATCCGAAAGTTCAATATGCATCTCCATGTCCCTTAGACAACCTATTTCTTTTAAATTCGTTGCGAAGCAATCCCTATATTCTTCTAATAAAGTGTATAACTTGTCTACGACGTCTTCACTCAAATTTTTCCCCACTTTAATGTCTTCTTTTTGAAGGGGCTCAAAATATTTCATTTCAGCAGTGACCTTATTGACCTGATAAGAGTTTGATTCCACTAAAGGAACTGCCCGAGCTATCAAAGTATCCACTTCGAAGGTTATGCTGCGAGTTGTCAGGTTACTAATAACCAACTCCCCTTTTCCGTCTTTTAAATTGTAAGCACCCTGAAACAAACTAAACTCCCGACCAGGTTCTGCAGTACAATATCCTTTAATAAAAACATCACCACTAAAGTTGGTGTCTTTGGTATAGACAGGGAGAGTCTTTGTATGTAAAATTTGGGTTGTGTTTGTAACGAAAAGTTTAATCGGTTTGTCATTATTTTTAATATTGCAATTCGGACTTTTATAAAAAGTTAAATGAGTACTATCCTTTAATACGGTTATAAATGATAATTCGGTAAAGTTCTGTCCTAAGATCAAAGATGTTGGCATAAACTCATCATCCACTACAAGCACAGTGATCGATGCCTCAACCTCATCAATTCTGACGGTGATATGAGATTTGTATAATGGACGAATTGCCGATTTCCCAAAAACTCTCACTACAGGCAATTCATCAAAGATCTTAGACAATTTTAAGGAAGCCGCGTCGCTTTGTTTGATAAGGCTGCATTCACTCCCGAAGTCTATGTATGCTTCTAGCCGACTGTCATTAACAAGGATATCCTTATAAAAATTTTCATTAGTTTTATTCGATACGTCAATTTTTAGAGTTTTCTTTTCTGCGGGTTCAGCACGCGTCGATACAGAGGTTGTTGGCACTGTTGATCGTGGTACATAAAGGCGTAACTTACAGTCGTCATTATCATGTCCAATCCTATGACAACGTTTGCATTTTACGATCGGACTAGGGCATTTGTAAAATGGGTGTCCTTTTTGGTTGCAGTTGAAACACGTAATGGCGGAACTATCGTTTGGAACTGTATTAGGACTATTGCGACTAACAAATCTTTTGTTATTGCGTTCTCGGTTACTATTTTGATTAGATGGAGGTAGCTGTACGCGTCGAGTACTTAAAAAGCTTAATAACCCTTCAGGTTCTGTACATCGAAGGGTCTGTGCACCACTTTTGATAGACACGTCATTAATACCATGAATTATGCAATCGACAGCCTTTTTGCCAGTTATTTCGCATCTACTTAAAAGACATAGCTTATCATACAAATATTCACGTAGGCTTTCGTCACTTCGTGAAGTCCTGTTTAACATTTCCTCCAGAAGGCGTCCGTAATTTTCCTCACTCGGAAAAGCCTTCAAGAGTTTTTCCTGCCATTCACTCCATGAGAAAACCACTGTAGGCAGAGCCTCAAACCATTTCTTGGCCAAGCCAGTGAGCTTTTGCAAAGAAAAATGGACAATTTGTTTTTCATCCCATCCATAAATGACGGCACATTCATTGACCTTTTTTTATCCATGATTCAATGGTTTGAGACCTATTTGCAGGGTCAAATTCCGGAACAACATTACTTAAGTTATTGTTATTAAATGACTTACTTGTCTCTCCTTTAAAGTTAGCTAGCAATTTTAAAACGTCATCTGCAGTCAATTGTTTTGATGTTTTACGCATCCTCCGTGGCGGAGGAGTATCCTCACTTGACGATACTGAAGTAGACGACGTCGAATGAGCTCTTTTCCTCTTTACTTTCCTCCGTTTTGCGTTCCTACGCTTCCTTGGTGGAGTTGTAGGTGGCGTACCTCCAACTTGGTCATCTTCTGACGTCATATCTGAAAATTTGAAAATTCCTCTGACTAGCTTTCCCATCCATTTAACTCTCATAAAAAATGATAAAAAATTTAATCAAAGATGTAACTATTCAAGTACTTCATTTACCTAAATGTATTAAATCTCTAGAATCATGCCAATTACCTATTTATATCATAGTTCACTCATTTCTTGCAGTCCAGCGAGCATCATTGCTCACTCAATCATTATCCAGCGTACATCATTGTCCGCTCAATCATTATCCAGCGAACATTTATTGTTCGCTCAATCAGTATCCAGTGAACAACTTTGTTCACTCAATCATTATCCAGCGTACATAATTGTCCGCTCTATCATTATCCAGCGAACATTCATCGTTCGCTCAATCAGTATCCAGTGAACACCTTTGTTCACTCATTCATTATTCCGCAAACATGCTAGTTCTCCACTGTTTAATCGTTCAAAGCGAGTAATTCCAACTGACATTAATACAAAAAAATATATATATATTAAAAAGTAAATAAATGATTGTTACAAAATAAAGTCTCATAAATAATAAAGTAGAAACCTCTATATTTTTTTTTGTTGGGAGTTCTCGCTTGTATAACTATGAAATCATTACCCATATTCAATTTCCAAAAATCACGTAAAACGTTTAAAATTCAAAATAGGTAGTATAAATATACATAAAGTAAATTGAAAATGCGAGTTAAAATCACATTTAATACTTTATAAATAAATAAGTCAGTAAATAAATATTTTTAATAATGATGTAAATGATGATCTCAATACAAAGTCTTATGTAACATATATGCATGATTTGCATTTTTGGAGAATAGCCCCTATCAAATGCAACGCTATGTAAAACTGTCGTAAGTATTTGTGTAGTGTCGAAATTAAATAAAAATAAATTTTAACAAGCATTATAGTTACTTTGTATCTTAATATAATACCAACTCGAATTTCCTCTTTTAAAATTCAAAATTCTGAGGGCGTACATACCTGGGTTTTTATATCCCGCTTCTGAAATATCAGAACAACTCCAATTCACAGCACAGTAAATACTTTTATTCCACTTTTAACACTTTTATCGGCCGACTACCAAATATCAGTAAAAGTCCAATGCACAGTACAGTAATTACTTTTATTTCACTTTTAACACTTTTATCAGCCAACTAGCATAGTTTCCACTAGACAATTTATCACATCGATGGTTATCGAACGACTGCCCGAGCTCCTGCCTCAATAATCAAAACTGTTTCTACCCCACCACTCTCAATCCTTTCATTGGAAGTTGTCACAAAAGAGTGGCGGGGTTGAACAGTGTTGCCATTTAAGAAAAATAAAAACTACCTTTTATAAAATTATTACACTATATTAGTATAGATTAGTTTACAGCTATTGTCTATTATTAAAAACGAACCTTACAATATAGATTGAAATTTTACTTGACACAAAAACCACAGACCACACAAATACTACGGTCATATGAGCAAATGTATGTAAATGCCAAGCGCTTTTAGATATATTATTATATCGTTAAAAAATAGAAATATACCATATTATGCTATTTATCGTGTCGAATAAAAAGTTAAGGCTTAAGAAATACTCCTGGAGTGATTTTATTTTATCGGTAAGTATTATAACTCTATTTCTGGGTGTAAACGCAGGCGATACTGATAACCTAAGAAATTGCGTTGAAAGGCGTATGCAGTTTAATCCATGAAAAAAACAATCTACAACGCGGTCACGTTAACTTGACGCATATCTGGGATGTAAAGCGGGGCTTCCCTTAGCTCGCCCGATTAAAAATATAAGTGTCAGTATGGCCATGGTCAACCTTTTTGTTACCGATACGCGCGTAGATAATTTCGTTAGTTTTCTGTTATTGTTATATTAATTTTGGACATTATGGTTACGTTTTGCGCCAAATGACGTCATCAATGTCATGCGTCAAGTTAGTCTGACCGCGATGTAGCTTTTCGTATTTCGAAGCTTTACTCATAAGGAGCCGATATGTAGGATCAACACGATGGAGTTTGCTTTAAACTAAACAACTGCGGATGTTCAGTTAGACGTCTGAAGCGATGCAGCTTATTGTTGGGCAAACTTTGAAAATCGATACGATATGCTTACCAAAGGAATATCTTACGAGACCGATTTTCCTTTGCCTTTAATATATTTTTTTATAGAAGAGGGAGTAAACGAGCCGGAAGCGCATCTGATGGTTAAATTGATCACCGTCGCCTTTGGACATTTGCCACCATTGACAATACCGCAGGTTTTACAGTTGCGTTGTCGGTCTTTTAAAAGGGAATAAGTTCTTTTCTTGAAGGTCCTCAAGTAGTATCTGTTTGAGAATACTCTCACCGGTAATTGAACCCACAAAGGAGTAAGAAGGTCAAGAACATTTTACGGTAGTTGTTTCTTTGACTTTCCGCTACGTATGTAGGTAAGGAAGTTACTAATTTTGCCCTGATTTTTGAAAATGGAGTTTTCATTAGATTTCTACGTTTTGAGGTCCAGGAACCTTTTCCGTCTAGTTTCGTGATGACGTCACTATACCTATATGTATGTATGGATGTGTGTGTATATGTGTGGAAGCAAACGTGTAGTAACTTTTGAACGGCTTGATCGATCGAAATGAGGTTACTGGTATTTTTTTCTTTATATCATAAGATAGCAAACTAGCAGATGGGTCTCCTGATGGTAAGATTCAACCATCGCCTGTAGACACCAAAGATTAACATCTTTGGTGTCTATAGGCGATGGTTGGTGCGTTGCTATCTTGTGGCATGGTCTAATGCCACATGCATAAGTTCACCGGCTACCTTACCTTCCAAACCGGAACACGACATTGACAAGTACTGACGCTATTGCGGCAGGAATAGGGAATTTTGGGAAATTTTCAAAATACCTCAAAAACTATTTTGGCGAAATAGTATTTTTTCAGTATAACTTTCAGTTATTAAAAAACTGCGTCTAATGCATTAATTGCACTAAATCGCTTTTTGTCGACGATAACTACAGAATGGATCAGTAGTTATCGACGAGAAAACATGTTGAAAAAAGTGTTTTTTGACAAAACTTCGAAATTCGAAAACCGCCGTGTTGGTCCCGGCCTCCTTTGTAGAATAGGCCAACTGCCGTTCTGCCAGGCAGGTCGTAAAAGGCGACCGATTGACTATCAAGTCACTACCATCGTGGCTACTAGGTGGTAGAGTTCTGCATTGTCTCGCCCGGGTCTGGTACCACCGTCTTACCTATTCCTGCCGCAATAGCGTCAGTGCTTGTCGCTGTCGTGTTCCGGTTTGGAGGGTAAGGTAGCCGGTGTGTGGCATTAGACCTCGCCACAAGATAGCAACGCACCATTAACATCTTTGGTGTCTATAGGCGATGGTTGACTCTATCCATCAGGAGACCCATCTGCTTGTTTGCTATCTTATGATATAAAAAAAATAAAAAAATTTTTAGCCAGTCGCTTTTTGACTTTATACAATATTTTAATAGCTAAAAACTACGTCAAATGCAGTTTCAAAAATCAAAATCGAATCAATTTTTCATAAGTTATGACTATACAAATATTAATATTTTGCATTTCACAGCAAACTTGCTGTGAAATGCAAAATATTAAACAAATCTGCGTCAAATAAAGTCAATTATATCAAAATCGGTTGATTTATTTGGGATTTACTAATAACGAAAATTAAAAAAAAAATGTTTTTTTGATATTGCTTCGACATTTTCAGCCTATAGATTGTAGAGCAATGAAAATATTTTAGTCCTCAAAAATAGCGTTGAATGCCATTCGAAAGATCGAAATCGATCATCGTTTCCAAAATATAAAGTTTTTAAAAAATTAAATAACAAAATTAAGATCTTTGTGCTCTGAAAAAAAATCAATGTTTATATATAATTTTTGTTCCTTTGAGCTTAAAATATATCAATTTAACGGGAAGTTTAAAAGATGGCCTGCAGGCATGTTCGAGGAGCTTTTTCTTACATTTTTTGGTCTAAGATATACAAGTTCGTCGCTAAATGAGTGAAGTTTAGCGATGTGCCTTTTATTGTCACGGCTTACGAGTTGACTTTACTATCAAGGCGCACTTATAAAGGATCTCATCAAAAATTGATACACGTTTATAATAACTATCGATCCCCCTGTGGTCAAAATAGGATAATAATAATATTTTTTATTTGCCAGAATAAGGTTATAAAAGGCTATTAGTTACATATACATTCTTCTGCATAATCTACCTTTATATTAAAAAATAAAGTCTCTTTTTAAAGAAAGAGAAACGGCATATCGCGAAGGTATCGTAAAGTCTTTAAGCGACATAAAACCATGCTGAGTTGTGTACATAAATAAATACAACGCTTACGCCCACTCTTACACTTCAAACGTACAGTCAGTGGATATCGAGACGTCTTACAGTAAATTCAAACATAAAACTATGCTTAACAACGGATTTTACCCACAAAAAAATGTATATATATGTTAATTGTCATGTATATCACATAAAGATAGTGTGTGTAATGTATATTTTTATTAGTGTAATGTAATTTAATGCATATTATTTAAAATATGCAAACCTTCGCAGTCCTCCGCAATGTAAATTCTAACTGTGCCAAATTTCATACTCTAATGTCTACATTATTGTCTTAAAAAGGGATACAAATTTTTTACTTCACCTATTAATATATAGATAATATTAACACACATATTCCTCATATCAAACTTATATGAAAATATGATTCGCTGAAATTTCTTTCATTTTCCCTCGTCCATGCAAGTGAATTGACGTCTCACAGCTGCGGTCAATTGTTACTGGTTACTTGCTCTTATTTCCATACGCTTCACAATGCATTTCTCTTTGTTGACAGACGGTGATAGACGCAAGAGATGGCTTGAGTGTTTATAAGTACTATTTTTCTACAAATCATAGAATTTATATTCCTTTCGCTTTATTTAACCCCTTAAATGATTCATTTAACCCCTAAAATGATTATCTTCAAAACACTTTAGTTTGTTGCATCGCTTTAATGTTAGTGAATAATTTATTGATTGTACTCCTTGTTTGGAAGTAGGATTGTGAAAAGTTTCAGTGCGTGTACTATGTGTGATATGAGTAGATACTTTCTCATATGTATGATGACGAAAGTCAAATAATTAAGTTTAGGCTTCTTACTTTTATTGCTATGAGTACGTTTTAACTTCCCGCTAAGTATGTAGATAATAATAAATAAATAAATAAATATTCACGGGACAAATTACACTGACTGATCTAACCCCAAAGTAAGCAAATTATTTTCTTGTGTTATGGGTGTTAGTCAACGATAATAATATATCGAAAAACATATATAAATACTTTTACATACATAATAAACACCCAAACCCGGAAATACAAACATTTATGCTCATCACACAAATACAAGCATTTGCATTTGATTTGTGTTCGATCCCGTCGGGGATCGAACCCGAGCCCCGTTGCTTACGTAGTCAGGTTCGCTAACCACTCGACCAACGAAGTTACTGGTTTTACCCCGATTTTCGAAAATCGAGTTTTCAACGGATGTCCACTTTTTGATGTCTTAGGAACTTTTTCCGACTATTTTCACGATGGCTTCAGTATGTCTGTATGTATGTATGTGTGTGTGTATGTGTGTATGTAAACATCGCATAACTTTTGAACGGCTGGACCGATCGTTACGCGGTTGATAGCATTCGATTGGATTTTACTCAACTTAGACTTCCTAAAAATTTTTGAGAAATTTTGAAAAAACCTTAAAATTAAAAATCTTATGAATATTTTTCCTTTTAAAACTGCGTCAAATACCGTAAATAAGATCAAAATCTATGACGAAAATTTATGAAAAAATCTTGTTGACATTGCTTCGAAATTTTTCAACCTATCGATTATTAGCTAAAGTCATATTTTAAATCTCTAAAATTGAATTGAATGCTAATCGAAAAACCAAAATTGATCATCGTTCCCAAAATATACAGCTATTCAAAAATTGATATACTGCCATTTTTAACAAAATAAGTGTTGAACTGAAAAAAGTCCATACTTATAATAATAAAAATAAATAAATAATAAATATTCACGGGACAAACTACACTTACTGATCTAACCCCAAAGTAAGCAAATTATTTGCTTGTGTTATGGGTGATAGTCCACGATACTAATACATAGAAATACATATATAAATACAAGAATATGTTTAATAGACATCCGAACCCGGAAATACAAACATTGATGCTCATCACACAAATGCTTGTCCCCTTCGGGGATCGAACCCGAGCCCTGTCGATCGCGTAGTCAGGGTCGCTAACCACTCGGACATAGGGGCGGTTAAATTACTTACTTATAGTTTTTACTCTTTCGAACTTTAGCGGAAAGCTTCAGGGATGGCATGCAGGGTCAACCGCTTACAGATTTTTTTAAATTCTAGCTGACTGTGAATGTCAGCTGTACTACTTCTGTACTCCATTACATTATACTAGCTGCAGCATGCAGCTCGCTGCATTATAAAAGTCGTATATATATATATATATATATATATATATATATATATATATATATATATATATAATAGTTAAAAAGATAGAACAATGTTTTTAATATTATTTGAAACAAGGAAAATTACCAGCTACATTACCTGTCAAACCAGAACACTTAAGCTAAAACCACTGACATTATTGTAACAGGAATAGGTAAGGAAGTGGTAACAAACATGGACGATATGTTGTGGAAAAATACCACTTAGTTGGTACTCACGATCCTAGTTACATGTCGTATCTCGCCTTTTACAAAATGCCTGGCTTTAAAACAGAAGAGCAATTCCTTAAAAACGGGCTTAGATCAACATAATATGTTATTCAAACATGAGAAATGTATAAATGTTTCCCATGATAAATTCTGCGAGCACGAGTAAACGCGTTTAATAACGTTTCAGCACTTTCTAGTTCACAGCGAGTTCTACCAAATAATTTTAATTACTTCAAAAAGCAAATTTGTTCGCTATCATCAAATACTACGGGTACCTAATCATTTACTTTTCATTTGGGAAGGATCTTTTCAACATATAGTTCGTAATATTATAAGTCTTATAATCAGTGTCTTTTTTAACAATTTTCGTTTTTTAGGGTCCCGTACACCAAAAGGTAAAAATGGAACTCTTGTACTACAAGAGTTCCATTTTTACCTTTTGGTGTACGGCACAAGACTTACGGTACAAGACTTGTAGAATCACTTCATTGTCTGATTGTCCCTCTGTCCACCTGTCCGTCTGTCAAGGCTTATTTTCTCAGAAATGCGTAGAGGTATCAAGTTGAAGTTTATATCAAATATTTGGGGCTTACAGTCATTTTGACTGAAAAAATAGGACTTGTAAGTCAAATGATATCATAATTTATGTCGCATATTTTGCGATTTATTGCGATTTTAAAAGGGAATCAAAACCTATACTGTATCTACACCTTCCCGGTAACTTAAAATTATGAAATTTGACAGGAAGTTATGTCTTACAGCACATATAAAGGAAAAAAACGCGAAAACTGTTAATTTTTAGTTACATCAAGAAAAAAACGAGATTAAAAATATGACTGTTTGTGCCGCATATTTTTCGATTTTACAAGGGAAACAAAACCTATAGGGTTTGATCTAAAATCATGAAATTTATCTACAATTTCGTAGGAACCCTCGGTATGTGAGTTTAACTCGCACTTAACAGGTTTTTTAGGTTTAGGTTATACATGCTGTTTTGAATTTTGATTATTATTAAATTTAGATACATAAATAAATAAACAGTCAATAACCATCGTGGCTACTATAGTTCCGCAGCGTCTCGCCCGAGTATTTGGTATCACCGCCATACGTATTTCTGCAGCAATAGCGTCAGTGTTTGTCATTGTCGTGTTCGAGTTTGGAGTGTTAGAGGCTACTTTGCTCTCCAAATTTACTTATGCATGTGACATTTTCATCCCGCCACACAGATAGCAACGCACGAATAACATCTTGGCGTCTATAGACAATGGCTTCTTTTTCCATCAGGAGAGCCATCTGCTTGTTTGCTATCTTATAATATACAAAAAAAAAAACAGCGATTTACTAAACTCGCGACTACACTCGTATTGATACAACGTACTGAGACCGTACTTTATTTTATTATACTTATTTTATATTGTACTGTGTACAATATAAAATAAGTATATGTACTGTGTGTATGTGAGTGTACTGTGTACTTATTTTATATATATATTGTTTACTTATAACCATTAACTTTTTAAATTCAACCTGTACATACATTAATTTTACAGAATGTATATTAGTATATATTAATAATGAGTTATCAGAAATTAAAACAAACTCCCTTCATAGCATTTTGAATAATTAATTAATAATTGACGTGTGATACTCGATATTGTTACAGCGGTTAATTAGTTCGCTATTAAATCAAATTAATTTTGAATTCATTAAAATAACACCTGATGTTATAGGTAATATTTTGTTAATAATATTTACAGAAATAATATTATACAGAAAGCTAAGGTATTTGAAAGTGAAGTAACCTGGACGGTTTTCGCCGTGTTGGTCCCGGTCCTTTGAAGAATAGGCCAACTGCCGTTCTGCCAGGCAGGTCGTAAAAGGCGACCGATTGGCTATCGAGTCACTACCATCGTGGCTACTAGGTGCCGCAATAGCGTCAGTGCTTGTCGCTGTCGTGTTCCGGTTTGGAGGGTAAGGTAGTCGGTAAACTTATGCATGTGGCATTAGACCTCGCCACAAGATAGCGACGCACCATTAACATCTTTGGTGTCTATAGGCGATGGTTGACTCTTTGACCTATCTGCTTGTTTGCTATCTTATAATATAAAAAAAACCTGGACGGATATAAGAGTTGTGGGCGATGACAGAGTGTTTAAACAGGTAGATGAGTTTGTACTACAGGGATGAAAGATATAACGCTGATATAGAAAGAAGAGTGTGTAGAATAGAGTAAATTTTTCGTTAGGAAAATTACTTAAAAGTATGGTATTTGGTCAGAATGTACGTCTTGATCTGAATAATTTGAGCTTATCCCAACACCAGTGTATGAAAGATATGATAGTCGGATATGTCAGAGAGAGCATGAAAGTTATGCTAATGGGGTCGAAATTATATGGCTATTTTATAAAAAATAGCGATATAATTTCGATAAAAAAATAGCGAAAGCAAACAAGTAACAAACACGATGGCTTTTCTGATGGAAAGAGGCAGTCATCACCTATAAACACAAAAGATGTTAATGATGCGTTGCTATCACATGCATAAGTCTACCCTTCAAACGGCACTGACAAACATTGACATTATGCAGCAGGAACAGGTAAGGCGGTGAAAGGCGAAACGTTGCAGAAGTCTATTACCTAATAGTCACGATGTTATTAATCAAAATCAAGCGATCAATTGGTTGTACATAGTATTATGTATAACCAATTGATCGCCATTTATGAACTGCTTGTCAGCATGACCGATAGTCAATTCTTTAAAGGGGTCCGAAGATACATGGACCAGGAGAGTCTGCTCGTTTGCTAACTTAAGATATAAAATATAAAAATGAAATGAAAGACATTAAAAACACAAAGCTTTATAATTTTTATCGCCGGTCTTTTACGGTTCCGTCCTAAAAGGTGCAAATCCGGATTTTATTCACATCCGTCCGCTATCTTTCTGTCTATCGCAGAGCTCTATCTCTTGAACGTAAATAATGACAGAAATTTTCGCAGAATATTGGTTACTATAGTCGCAAACACAAAAATAGTAAAGAAGTAAAAAGTTACATCCCAAAGGGGGTGTCAACACAAGAAACCTGAGTTAAAGTCGCTCAGTTGTACGGAACACAAGTGTGCGACTCAGATTTCTACTTAGTCTTTTTATAGGATATCAAACAAGCTGATGGTTTTCTCAACGGAAAAATATAATCGTTAATTTATGGACACCAAAGATGTTAATATTCCGTTGTCAGCTTTTACAAACTTTGCTAAGGAAACACGATAACGATGATTAATTAGTTATCAGTAACGCTACTACAGCAGAAATAAATAATAGTAATGGTATAGAATCCAGGAGAGTCAATAAATAATTATTAATTATGCCGGCCGGGAAATATGCAATTGCAGGTTGATTATGAGTTTGAAGACGAGGCCTTCAACGATACGAGACGGGCAATTGCCATTTACGCTAAGGCATGTATAGTGCTTTACTCGAAAAATGCAAGGAAATAAAAATATTTTTTATGTAATATGTATTTTATGTAAAAAAAAAAAACGCGCCGGAATGACTCATTTCTCTTTACAGTGCCTCTGTACGCTAATACGATATTTTAGGTGCTCTTTATTCAAATGTAATGACACCTATTTCCGCGTATATTTAAGGCGAGGTATTTCGACGCGCATCAATTCTATAGAAAATGGGTGGCGCGGTATGTTCTGAAACCGCTGGGAAACGTGTTAATTTTCGGATAAATAAATATAGGACATCAGCTGAAAACTAAAATTTAGCACGTTCTTTTTTGTATTTACAATTGAATATCACCATATAAAAATCATGTGGAATATTAGAATTATTATTAACAAATTATTTGTTTTAGAGATTTTTTTAGCCTGTTTTCAGAATTTTATATGATTGAGTAAAGTATATTCTAGCATGTAATGAGTTAACACATTCTTTAGATAATATCTTCAGGTATATCGTGTAATTTTTGTAAAATTGTTATTTAACAATCAATACAAAAAAAAAACGTGATTAAACAAACCAAATTTTTTTCCGTTTGTCGTGATGCCTCCTTAAGAAAAGTTTTTTGTTTTTATATCATACGATTGTTTGCTATCGTACGGCTGATGGCTCTCCTGATGGAAAAAGAAAAATTTGCCTATAGATACCAAATATGTTATTATTGCGTTGTGTTGCGGGATGGCAATGTTACATTCTTAATCGACCCTGCACGACACGAACACGACAATCATAAATTATCGCTATTGCGACATGAATAGGTGCAAGATGTTTCGGAACCTAGTAGTCACGACGGTAATGATATTATGTATAGCTGATCGTTCGCCTTTTTCAAAATGCCTGGCAGAATGGCAGATAGTCTATTCTTCAAAGGGGTCCGGATGAAAACTAACGACATAATCTTTCCACATAATCATAAATAAATCTGAAGCTACAAACATTTAAAAATGCAACTAAATTGAAAAGAAGTAGAGGAACTCAAGATGCTAAATGGGTAGATACTCGAGCGTCCTTGGGACCTATTGGATTTTGTAGACTAAATTATAAGAAAAATAAAAGGCTACATTATAATATTTTTCATTTCAATGGCGGGGAAAAAATCTACAGATAAAAAGTAGGGTTAGTTAGTTAGGGTATGGTGGGTTGATTGGCAGCTAAAATTAAGAAAATCTGGCGATTCAAATGTAGCGTACTGCGTAAGGGAGTGGGAAGGTCACAAAGTTGCAAAGAAAATATTGTCTTGACGTTCTCGAGCGCGTCTGAATTTTCTTTTATTATGGAGGAAATGATGTAATGAAAAAAGTATAATCTGACAATTTCCACAAGCTGAAGTTATCTTAATTTTGTTTTTTTTTCTGCCATAATTACCCCTCTTTATACAAAGGGCTTATATTTGGCGGAGAGCCCTAACAGTACGCGAGGTACCCCCTCCTATGTTAATTTGACGCGCTTGAGTAAATACCAAAATCCCCTTGGGCTCCCCTACTTTAATGACAGTTTGTACAAAATTCACATAGAAACCATTGCATATTGATAGATGTATGTCGTACTGTAATACGTTATTGATTACTTCTGAAATGTTCATGATACACATGGAAACTTTTTTAATGCTACAATTAACGTAAAACCTATAAGGATTACAATTATAACATTGTGAATTCACAGTTATTACATACTATTTTAAGTCATTCAAACGCCGTAATATATCGTTGACATAAATATAATGCATTTTTGTATCTCTCATCATGAAGATTATTTGATTTTATATTCTACAATTTTTATCGTCGGTACTTGGTGAAACTCCATTTTAACACTATATCTATTGATTAATTTTTAATTATTTATTGATTAAACAGTATAAGTGTTATTAATCAATAAATGTTGTATTTAATTTTAACCACTTAAAAGTTAAAACATGAACAACCTTTGCTTATAATAACAAAACACAATGTTTATTATCACTCGATCATAGATTACATAGATAACATTTATTTCTTCTTTTTTTTTGGAAGATACTAATATTATTTTCTTTATACAGTCTCCTATGTTTTAAGTTTCGACTATAATAACAAATACTCACTTTTTGATGGATTTTACAATAGTTTAACATTTTGCGTCTTACCTATCCGACATTTTTCAAACTTATTTGGTAGGTCATAAATAAAAGAAAGTGTTAAATTTGTGACAGAAAGAATCTTTACTTGACTTAGAAATACGAAAAAGCGTACAAGTACTAATTAATAGTTTCATGAGTTCCAAGTATGTTCCTTTTTAAAATGTACTAGCTATTAGGAAGTGTCCGTTGTATTCTAATACGAGTTTATTGCAAATTAAATTAATTTGATAGTTTCGACTGAGGTTATTATATTCTTGTAGGACTTTTAGACTGATCTTATCCATCTCCTTTTTTCTATAAAGTTGATTGAAAATAAAATATTACTGAGTTATTTTCATATTTCACTAACCTAGTTATCGCTAGTCCCTAATATGAATTGACTTAAACATAAAAAGACTTATTTTTATATCACTTTGAAAAATTTTCCCAAGATTTTTGTTTTTACAGCTTCCACTCGACTACCATTGACACAACACAGTCGAGACTAAAAGTTTTCAGCTTCAGAACATCTTTTAAAGTATTAACAACGTCTTGTACGAGAGTCTTGAAAAGTTTAATGAAAGTTTTACAACACTCTGAGTATTTATTTTGTTTTATCCATCTCTTACAAATTAATCTTTTTTATACTAGTTTGAATTTTACACATTACATATTACCTCATTTTGTCTTGCCTATTAACTTACATATTTGTCTTCCCTAGTGTCTTACCTATTAACTTAAAAGTAGAGTAAAGCCACTATCATCTTGCATCTTTCCCTCCTTTAAAATGAAATAAAAAATATTTATTTCCAGGAATATGGGAGTTACTTGTTATCAAAATTAATTAAAGATACTAGTGTATTCTACCGCGATATGGTGTGTAAATATTTAAAAATTCTTTATCATGTATTTTTAAAATATTTTATATTCCACACAGCTTAATGGGCTGTCGCCCATCTGATGAGTACATGTACATGAAGTAAGGACCGCTTTGTCATAAGCCAATGATGTTGAGTTTCGGCTTACGCCTAAGCCAGCACAGGGCTGGATGACCTATTGATGTCTAGTTCCCCTCTTGGCTGACAAAACCCCAAACAACTCAGTGCCAAGCCGTAATGGCGCTTTCACTGTTTCGTCTTCTTTTTGATTCTTCAGGTGCGTTTTGCATGAGTTTGCACGACAGTGTTTATGCATGGCTTCTCTCTTGTGAGGTTAGCTGTGTAGAATGGAACGGGTTCCAATCCTAACCGCTGAAGCGGCCCTTGATTTATATTCTATGTAGTTTAAAAACGTACTATTAATTCCGAAATTTCTACATATTACTTATATTAATTATATTAAGTTAAAATTTTGTTACATTATTTTTACTTACACTTTATTTTATTAATTACGTGTTTTGAAAAAACGATTTCTTTAGTATTACTACCGGGTCAGAATGCGGCCCCACCTCCGTTGTCCACGCCGAAAACGCCCGAGATGTCAAGAACGTGATCGCCGATAATTTTATGTAATTAATTATTTGTAGCTTTGTTTTCTAGCAGTAAAATATGCCTAGCTATACAAAAAGAGAATAATCAAGAGGAAATTCTTCCCAGTTTTTCGCTAAATTAACTAAAATCTTTATTAATATAATAAAGAAGTACCTAAGATTTGTTTGTTTGTAATGCCGGAGCTACGCTGACGGGAAATACCATTAATATCGCGATTATTTACACTTTATGTATGTGTAGCTGACTTAACGCGATAATTTGACAACGACATTCACGTTGCCATTTGAGGTTCTTTTTACCCGACTACGGCGAAGCAAAAAGGAGGATTATGATTTTGACCTGTATGTGTGTATGTATGTGGATATGGATGTTCATCTGTTCCCTCATAACTTCTAAAATAGTAATCATAATAAAACAAATGAGATGCCATTAGAAGTCTCTTGATTGTCCGCTGGTTATAGGCTACATGACGTCACGTTAAATTGACTACAGCGCCCTCTAGGGGAAATAAAGTAAAGGAATATAAAAAAATAATTCTTAAAAGTGTCGTGTATACCCCACAAATGAAAGAGCTTTCTTAGCACATTTCAAAAATTTAAACATTATTAGCTGTTGCCCACGGCTTTGCTTGCAATCACCTGATAAATGCAAGAATTTATAAAATCACTTCTAAATAAACTAGTTAGGTATAATTGGACAAATGAGAAGTCGTTAGAAGCCTCTTGATCGTTCGCTGGTTATCGGCTACGTGACGTCACGTTAAATTGACTACAGCGCCCTCTAGAGGACTTAATTACTGAACTAAAAAAAATGATGGTATCGTGTGGGGTATCAAATAAAAGAACTTTGTTAGCACATTTCAAATATATAAACATTATTAGCCGTTGCTCACGGCTTTGCTCGCAATCACCTGATAATTCCAAGAATTTATAAAATTACGCATAAAGTGAATTCTCTCAATCACGACCAGAAACAATTATTCGCAAAAGCCGATGAAAAATTAACAACTAGTTCTAACAGTGAACATCAAAATCGTCTTGTAATATTCATTACTGGTGGGCCCGGACGCGGAAAAGTTTCAATCTAAAACTTTTGGAAGAACCAATTCGAAGGTTGTCAACAAATAGAACCTGTATTGCAATTACAGCCCCAACTGGTGTCGCCGCATGATTTTTGAAAATATGCGTCAAGCTAATGACAACAGATTTTTCGATTTATTAAACAGCTTGAGACTGGGAAAGCTAACAATGGAACAACTTGCAATATTAGACACCAGTAGAATTATTGATGAAAAATCCTCATGACCTTCGATCACTTGAGGAGTTGGAAAGATAAAGAAATCTTTAAGCCCAAGCCTAAATCTATGTATGGAAGTTTAACTACCTATTTAAATACAATATGAAACAATAAAACCTTAACTGCTATATTAGGTATGCCCTGCTTAATAAGTATACCTAATAGGAATTCAGATAACTCCAAAATAAGGTAAATAAAAAGAAAGCTTAAAAACTAAAACCCGACACCTAAAATACGCTCTCAAAAGTACGAAACAAGAAAATAGTCTCAGCTGAAATTATGATGCACAAACTATTAAAATTTTACCGACTATTAAATTAACAACTTACTTACACGTATTATATTTTACAGTATTTTGATACGTCATATTGATAGAGATATGTTTAAAGGATAGCCGTGGTCGCATGCCACCTACTGTAGTAGAAACAGATTTATTATAAAAATAAAATAAAATCGAAGTGGCCTAGTATGCCACTTTGTCCAAGAAGTCGTATTACGACCACGGCTATCCTTTAAACATATCTCTATCAGTATGACGTATCAAAATACTAAATATAATACGTGTAAGTTGTTAATTTAATTATCGGTAAAATTTTGATTGTTTGTGCATAATAATTTCAGCCGAAACCATTTTCTTGTTTCGTACTTTTGAGAGCGTATTTTAGTAGTGGGTTTTAGTTTTTAAACTTTCTTTTTATTTTGTCTTATTTTTGCGACGGTCGGTAATCTGTAATAGATTACCGACCGTCGAAAAAATAAGACAAATGTCGGGTAAACATATAGGCTACATATTATCACGCTATCGCCTACGGGGGAGGAGCTGCGCGGAGTAAACGAAGTCTGCACGGACGAAGTTGCGGGCAACAGCTAGTGATAAAATATATTTATTTAGTTATATTTACACTCATCAAATATAGAGTAGCACCGCTAAGTAGCACCGTGATTGCCATTTTGCTTGAAATTCAAGTGTCTAAGTAAGGCCACTCTATTTAACGCCTTAATAATTAGCGTCATATTTGTCACGAACATGGACTTTAGCCATTCCTGTCAGTGTGTCCCCAGAGTAATAAATAAACTCAAAAATAGCTGGGCCAATCTAAATAAATATAAAAGATACCATATCACTGAGTATAACATAGGCTACTTTTAATTTATAGTTGCGGTTCTGGAAACAACTATTAAGGATATAATCTATACATATAATAAAATCATAGAAAAGTCAAAACTGTTCATTGAATATTTTTTTAAAAGAATACTTGGGGCGTGATCTACAATCGATATCGAAGCCGAAAATATAGTTTTTAGAATTTTTGTCTGTTTGTCTGTTTATCGGTTTGTCTGTTTGTCTGTATGTATGTCCGGGGTAAACTCAAAAAGTACTGCATGGATTTACTTCAAACTTTGCATGAATATTACTAACAGGTCGGGTCAACATATAGGCTACATATTATCACGCTATCACCTAGCGGCCAGGTGCTGTGCGGAGTAAACGAAGTTCGCGCGGACGAAGTCGCTGGCAACAGCTAGTATTTCCTAAATTGAAAGACTTTCCGGGTTGTCTTTTGTGTTAATAAATATTATAAACAAAAATTATATATATATATATATATATATATATATATATATATATATATATATATATATATATATATATATATATATATATCGGATAATTAAAGGTGTTATTTGGTACCGTAATACGGTTACATATGTGTAATTATTTTATGGATATTAATAAATTAGTTTTCCCAATAAGAAATTTGGCATGGAAGTAGTTGAAGAGCCGGGGTCAAACATAGGGTATTTTTTTTCCAAAATCAACCCTCAAAGGGTTGAAATAGGGGTTGAAATTTGTATGAAAAGCTATCCTAACGACATGCTAATCTACTCGCGGGCGAAGTAGGCGCGGAAGAAGAACCTGCGTGGGTCAGCTAGTAATGCATATATGAATGCATGTCTTAAAAATAAATATCATGCTTTTAGATTTCTTCATTCATTTAATTTCGCAAACACAAAACAAGTTCTTTGAAACTTACTCTAACAGGCCTATAGGTCCCTTCGTCAGCGTTTTCGTGAAAGAAAATTCGAGAAAACGGTTAAAAGTTTACGATCTGTATTTGATCGAGACCAACGGCTTATAGTATCCCATAAAACACGGAAGTCTCAACTACCGTGCAAATTCAATGTTACCTATCCAAGAACAGGCAGGCTAAAAGACTTTTTCTTTTGAATCTGCTATTTTTATAACGTAACTGGCTAATCCTCGTCACTTCGATAGGCATAAATTCACCAACATTTAAGATTCTAAAAAATATGTTACGATTAGCAAGTTACACTATCTAGGAAAGAAATAGGCTTCTCTATTACCCGACTGAGTAAAAGAAAGTATGATCTTAGGTCTCTTGGATGAAAAAAAATGAAACAGGATGAGATTGATGAAACGATATATAAATTACGTGTCAAGTCCGCTATAAACTCCAAAACTAGTAAACGGATTTCAATAAAATAATTTTGTTCTCAATTAACCCCTCCCCTACTCTCAAGGTACCTCACCAATATATTCAATAGCTACTCTGTGTATTTTAAGTATTAAATTAAGAAAAAAAATGTTATATAATAGTGTATAATGTAGTTTCATATTATTATATAATATAATAATATAAAACTACACATACATATAAATTATAGCGCTAATACAAATTAATTTTATTTCATTCGTAACTTTTTGAATATCAAAAAGCTTTGAAAATGGTGAGGCACCAAAAACGTACTTAATTTAACGAGCGGGCAAAACGAGTCAACTTCTACGAGTCTGAAACAATCCGGCTTTTATATGTAAGTATGCATGAATTTATAAATGCTTGTTTAACGACCTTTGATACGAACATCGTTAAAATTGCGCCTATCAATATTGATACAAAAAGTTTGAGGCGGGGACCTCAAGTGCTTTTTTCCTCAGATAGAAGAGCATTTGGCTGCTAAGTGGATGGATCCTGTTTATGTATAATCTAATATTAACCGAGCACGCGTCCTTCTGGGAAAGTCTAAGAGGTTTGAGGCTCTGCGAATCAATTATATGTGGGTGTGGCGAGGTCGAAGCGTACCTTACGGTAATCTTCGACTTTGGTTCTTCTACAGTTTAGTTACATTGCATTGCATATAAGCTGAGTGCAGTAGATAGAAAACAGCTTTTATGGGATTAGATAGGCGTGAAGAGGGACCAGTCTATTTACAGGATTAATAACGTTGGAGGCAAACTTGATACTTTTTAAGGACAAAATCGTGACACCTAAAATAAGCTTGGAAAATTAAGGCCGGCGGCGAAGGCGTAAAATATTATGTTCAGCCCAAGGAGGGCGAGAGTGAACCAAGAAACTTGAAGGAAAAAATTTGTAGAAAGCGAATATGCACGTGAAACTTAAACTACGGTTAACCTAGACACGTTTCCCGTGAGACGGCTATGACACAGTCGACACAGCCATGGAATGGTGGTGGGTATAGCCCAAAGACCACATGAATAGTAATAAACACGCCATTGGAAAGAAAACGTGTCGCTGCGCATACAAGCAAACGCTCCTATCGCTGTCAAATATGTCATACATTTATATATATATGTCGTAAAAAATAGAAAGAACCCGTGTTATATTGTTATATCGTACCGAATGAGATAATAAGGCTTGAAAATTACCCTTGAAATAATTTTATTTCATTAACAAGTAATATAAGAGTGACTCTGTATTTTTGTGTGTAATTGCAAGCTATATTTACAAACTAAGAAATTGTCACAGTTAACACAAAATTAATTCTTAAATTCAAATACAAGCCAAATCGGTCTGAGACCAGAGTTCTAAGTGTGAGTTTTGCTTTTCGCATTCGATCGTGAGCACGTTTCGAGTTTACTAGGAATTTGTATGTGATTTGTACAGCGCCACCTAGTGGTAAACTGGTCTCTCACGTTTACCACTAGGTGGCACTGTACAAATCACATACAAATTCCTAGTAAACTCCAAACGCGCTCACGATCGAATGCGAAAAGAAAAACTCACACTTAGCACTCAGATATGGTCTGTTCTTCAAAGAGGCCTGGACCAACGCTGGAGAGTTATCGCAATGTAAAGCTGACGTCTGGTACATATAATTTCATGCAAGCACGAAGTAACAAGCTGAAGCATTACTATCGAAAATTACGACTAAAATACATATATAGAATATAATATGCCCGTGCAAACATGGGTTGATTTGCTAGTAGTTGATAAAATACTTAGTAAATGTTAGTCCTAAGTTTTATTTCATGGGTGTCAGCAATATGCTAAGAATGTTGTGAAAGGCTCTAGCACTCTGGAATTTAGATAATTTCTGGTTACATATATTCGGTTTCACACCTAGTTTAACCTTTGCCTTGTAGACTTCATTAAGTTAATATTTTCAGAATATATATTAAATTAATAATTATTAACTTTTACCCGCGGCGTTGCTCGTGTTTATATCTTTAAAAAACTGTTAAAGTCATACACATTATCATTAGAAAGTAAATAAAATAAAGTAAATAAATCCACTTTCCTTTCCCAGCTTCACTTTCTGGGTTAGCTGGAAGAAATCTCTGTCGTTAGGGATAAGCTCACCTTTTGTGCATTATTTTAAGTATCGTTTAATTTTTTTTGACATTATATAAGTGTACAATAAAGTATTAAATAAATAAATAAATCAAATAATTTGGATTTTTTTTCTTGTACGACTGAGTCTATTTAAATTTTAAAATTCTGAAATTAAGCTTAGTTTAAAAGCTTACAACACTTTTTATTATATTAACTTGGGTTACATTATTTTAACATTCGTAGGAATCTCTAATAAAAATATATTGATAAGTATAACATATTTATAATACTCGCTGAGAATTAACCTTTCTATTGGGAAAAGAATTTTTAAAATTAATATAATAGTTCAAGCGTGAAAGTGTAATAAACAAACAAACTCACTATCACATTTATAATATTAGCAAGGATTCATTAATTATTTTTAGACTGATGGATTAAAGAACCCAGACAAATCAATTATATAGCTACTATAAAACATCAAAACTGATAATAAAATCAAATTTGTGATAAACTTTGTGGTATGGAGCTCTGCATATCTAAACTTCCTAGCCGTAGGTCGTTTCTATATAGTAGTTAAGCTCCTGAATTCTTATAGAATACATTTTGGATATGTTCAGTGCAACTCCATAGTTTGATTTATTCAAACCTTTTTTTGTCACGGTGACTACCGGGAATTGTAACAAAGGTAACGTAATAAATTACCTAACTACGTTACAATTATTTACGTGTAATAATTTGTTGTATATTTTATTGACGTATGTGAATTTGTTCTATAATTTATTATCGTAAAAAAGGTAACGTAATAAATTACCTAACTACGTTACAATTATTTACGTGTAATAATTTATTCTATAATTTATTGACGTATCTGAATTTGTTCTATAATTTATTGTCGTAACAAAGGTAACGTAATAAATTACCTAACTACGTTACAATTATTTACGTGTAATAATTTGTTCTATAATTTATTGACGTATGTGTAAAAGTTGATATTGCAAGCTTGATGTGAAGTCCGTTTCCCTACATAGATCATATGGATTGAAAAAGCAGAAGACCACTAAATTTTATATTAACAAGGCTATTATCGTTTAAATACATTTATTATGAAAAAATAAATCAACGCCACCACGTGTAAGATATATCTCTAAGAAAATACTCACAGAAGGTTGAACACTATAATTTATTAAAAGGACAATAGTCTAGACACTAAGTGCATTAAAAAGCTTTAGTATCACAAGTAAATAGCATAACACATACCAGACTAAGAGGAAACGGTTGTGGAAAATTCTCGCGTTTTAAAATAAAAAGTTCTTTTACGACTGCTTTACATGTGGGTAAAAATGCTCCTTTTATGACTTGCGTGTTTTAAAATTACATTTAACACATGATTATCGAGTCACTACCATCGTGGCTACTAGGTGGTAGAGTTCTGCATTGTTTCGCCCGGGTCTGGTACCACCGCCTTACCTATTCCTGCCGCAATAGCGTCAGTGCTTGTCGCTGTCGTGTTCCGGTTTGGAGGGTAAGGTAGTCGGTAAACTTATGCATGTGGCATTAGACCTCGCCACAAGATAGCAACGCACCATTAACATCTTTGGTGTCTATATGCGATGGTTGACTCTTTCCATCAGGAGACCCATCTGCTTGTTTGCTATCTTATGATATAAAAAAAGTATAAGTATATAAATAATAAGTTGTTGAAGGTAGCTTCGTCCAGATACTCACTGTTTTTTATATCTAAAATTTAATTATTATAATTATTATATATCATATATTTTCCCAATGGTCTGGGCCTTTTTGGTGAATAGGCCAACTGCCGTTCTGCCAGGCAGGTCGTAAAAGGTGACCGATTGGCTATGCGAGTCACTACCACCTTGGCTACAAGGTGGTACAGTTCTGCATTGTCTCGCCCGGGTCTGGTACCACCGCCTTACCTATTCCTGCCGCAATGGCATCAGTGCTTGTCACTGTCGTGTTCCAGTTTGGAGGAATGGTAGCCGGTAAATTTATGCGTGTGGCATTAGGCCTTACCACCAAATAGCAACGCACCATTATCGTCTTTGGTGTCTATAGGCGATGGTTGACTCTTTCCATCAGAAGAACTATCAGCTTGTTTGTTATCTTATGATATAAAAAAATATATATGACGGGTTATCGAGTCGAGCTTAAAAAATATACCAATTTTCTGAGCTCAGAAAATTGTGAGCTGACAGAAATTTGAGTACCTTAATTATTTAGTCGCTGGCAACAGCTAGTAATTAATTATTTCTTACTAGCTGTTGCCAGCGACTTCGTCCGCGCGGAGTTCGTTTACTCCGCACAGCCCCTCCCTCGTAGGTGATAGCGTGATAATATGTTGAGCCTATATGCTGACCCGACCTATTAGTAATATTCATACAAAATTTGAAGTAAATCCATGCAGTATTTTTTGAGTTTACCCCGGACATACCTACAGACATACAGACAAAAATTCTAAAAACTATATTTTTGGCTTCGATACCGACTGTAGATCACGCCCCAAGTATTCTTTTAAAAAAATATTCAGTGTACAGTTTTGACTTTCCTACGATTTTATTATATGTATAGATTGTTACCGGTAACTAAAAATAACTTTACGCGTCATTTATTGGAGCTGTGGTAATAAATAACGTTTAGTTGAAAGCTGACTAAGATTTTTCTTTATAATAAAAAACCTAATGACTTTCTGTGTAACCACATTGAAGGAAATGAAAGCACATGATCTAAATTCTAAGGTAAAGCAGCTATCCATTATACTAACTTGGTATTGATAATATAATGTGCATTAAATTATTTTGTGTTTGCATTGAGTCCTTCATTTTAACTATCGTTTTGAAAAAGAGTGTTTTGTGCGGACGTTGTCCTGATTTGACTTTCAGCGTTCGATGTTTGGGCTTTGTTAAGCTGCAGCTCTGCAATTTAACACAAAATAATCTTATCTGCCTAAGCAAAAGTAAAAGAAGTATTTATTTAGTCTGCGGGTGTTTGCTTGATTATACGGAATAAATTGTTGTATTGACAGATGATTACCTTTTAAGTATAGTTACAATCAAACCTTTTTTCAAAGTTTGTTTTTAAAGAACATATGTGGGAGCCTCTGTGGTCTAGTTGTCCAGGGTTGGCGTCGGTCACATGAGGTCCCGGGTTCGATTCCCGGGTCGGGCATATAAAAAAAAGTGTTTTTTCAGTTTTATGAGAAACACAAAGTTGCCCGGGATTGGAAAGTGCCCGGTTGGCGATAGGCTTGCCACCTATCACATTTGAGGGACCAAGTATCTTCGGCTAATCGTGGGTGCACTTGTTGTATGTACCTCTGCCTACCTCTTCGGGGATATGGGCGTGAAGTTACTTTATATGTGGGACTTATTATAGGAGAGGCTTAATGGCGTGATTATACTATACATCATTTGGTATTATATATTCAAATAAATTAGTGCACGTATCTGTGAGGTAAAACGTTTTGCATTATAGCTCGCGTTTATATTCTTATGCCAAAATTATTTTATCGCCCTTAGGTACCTATTTTTTAAATATTTAATGAGATAACAAATAAGCTTGTTCAGAATATTATTATCCTATACTAATATATTATTATTACTTACTATACTTTCTTAAATCATAAGATACCAAACAATCAGATAGTTCTTATGATGAAAAAAGCCAAGCATCGCCAATAGACAACAAATATATTGATGGTGCGATTTCATCTTTGTGGCGAGGTCTTAATACCACATGCATAAGTTTAACGGCTGCCTTACTCTCCAAACCGGAACACGACGGTGCCAAGCACTGACCCTATTATGGCAAGATTAGATAAGACGGTGGTACAAGACATGCGCGCGACAATACAGAAATCTACCACCTAGAAACCACGATGATAGTGAGACGCATAGTCATACGTTCGCCTCCTACAAAGTGCCTGGCAGAATGGCAGATGGTCTGTTTTTCAAAGGTAGCCCGATATCGTGAAATGTATTGACTGTATACTTCCATTTTTCTACTTTTGTACTTGTACGAACATCTAAACCAATATTACAAATGCAGAAGTAACTCTGTCTGTCTGTCTCTTTTTCATGCCTAAATTGCTGAACTAATTAGAATGAAATTTGGTATAATTGTTTTTTTTTATTTTTTTTTAGTTATTAAAGTCTTTGTGTATGTTTATTAGTTAAGTTTTACAATAGTATAAAGTAAATATGTTAATGTGAAATCCTACAAAAACGGAAATTATGGAGATAAAAATCCGGGACTTTTATTAGAAATTGTTTCACGCGGACGAAGTCGCGGGCGGGTAGTGTATTATATATATTAGTAATCTACAGGAGAATATATATTTCGTAACATTTTTTCAGAAACCCGGCAAAGGTTGTTTAGTCATATAAATTATTATTTGTCTTGAATATTTTGGTGGCGTTGGGCTTTGGAATGGTGGTGCTAGGAGAGTAAAAATTTTGGAAATGATGCTCAAGCTAATATTATTTATATGCAAGAGTTCAGTTCATATTTACCTATTTACAAATACTAGCGTTCACCCCATGGTTGAAATTCGACTTTCCTTCTATGACTCTAATTTACTATAGACTATATAATTACAAAAATCCCTTACAGATTAGGCAGAGAGAATTTAGTGTTATATGTCACCGTCCAGACTCATTTTCCTTGCATCCTGCGCATTCATATAACTCTTCATACAAACACACCAGATTTTAAGACTCAACATCACCTTTGTAAAGCACCCGACCAATTTGATCATAGTACGTCATTCTTGGTCTCCCTCTGTCATACAATCACATTTGGACGTAGTTAAACGAAAAGGATCCAATCCACAATATGGTCAAAAATGAGTTAAGCTCACCAAATTGATGCTAAACATCAATACTATCGCCTAGCAAAAGACATTTAAGCAAAAATAGCTCACTATTACTTTATTCAATGTCAGAAATAGTCCCCATGTATGGCACGTTAAAAAATTAATAAATATGCAACTTCAAACTTCAATATTTCTAAATAAATTTTGTGTGGATTGGATCCTTTTCGTGTAACTACGTCCATTTGAATTATATATCTGTAAAGTTTACAGATATATATATAATGCAAATGTGATTGTCAAATTGTTGACAAACTTAAAAGAGATTTTATTGTTTACAATAAAATCTTTTTTAAGTTTGACAACAGATTTTAGCTGTAAAAAAATCTAATAATTTAATTTATTTCTGGTGCATATTATTTAAAAATATTAAGTTTTTGCAGTCCTACGCAATGTAAGCTTTAGCTATGTCAAATTTTAATCTCCTTTGCGTAATTGTTCTAAAAAGGAGTACAAAATTTTGCTTCACGTATTAATATATATAGATAGTTTCTAATGTCGGACGTAATATATTGGCAACGTCCTTCTTCTCAATTTGTAACTGATAAGTATTCTTATAAGTTCAAATCATAGAGAAAGTATGTTTAAAAGCGGAATTTATGCTCACAGAAAAAAAATCATAAAGTTGGCTAAAACGTAGTAATGATTGATATACTTTTTGAAGTAGACAAGCCAAGCAAAAAGCTACCCAGTCGATAGAGAGCGAAAGAAAATGAAATTGAATGGTTACTTCCTTATTTAATTTATCTTATCACGTACATAAAATGTATGTTCTATCTCTTTCTATCAAAGGAACAATATTATGTTCACTTACATACGAGCTTATAGCTGGCTTACTCTATATACAGTGGGAAACAAAAACCTGTCCGATCTTCAAAGACATTGGTTAGTAGCTTAGTATATACATACATATGTTATAATGTTGTGAATATGTAAATCAAAAAGTATTTTTTTAAGCCATAACAAAAATTAATAATAAAAAACATGAAAAATATTTTAAAAAACCAAACTGAGACTTTCTAATTACGTAACGATATGAAAAAAATACTTAAGGACCTTATTATCATTACTATAAAATAAACAAAAAATGTGAAAGAAATTGTGTACAGAAATTAACATGTTTGAAGCAGTTCTAAATTACGTTAATCACGAGCATATAAATTTATTTGGTTCATAGTAGTAAATTATATACACAGTGTGTAAAGAAAACCCTGTCTGATAATTAAAAGTGTTATTTGGTACCTAATACGGTTACATATGTGTAATTATTTTATGGATATTAATTCATTAGTTTTCCCAATAAAAAAGTAATCTTAAATGGTATTTTCATACATTAAGTATGTCCTTACCTACAAATAAGTAAATTCTATTATCAAAGAATGCCGTGCAAGTTGGATACACAGCGTGTGCGGCGCATTTAAAGTTCGTTTGTAAAAAGCCGAAAAACGAACACCGCGCCTTCGCACGCTATTTGTGCGAAAGCCGTCAAAGCGAAACAATGAAACAAACAGCGATAAGGTGCTGTCATTTTTAACATATTTGCTTAACTCTAGGGAGATATAAGTAAAAATACGAATATTTAAAAAATGATATCTTTGTTATTTTCAGAAATAAAGTCATTTTAATATTTTTTCCAGTAATGCCTTTAACCAACCTATATGCCTCTTTTGGATCGGACAGGAATTTTTTTACACACCGTATATACAAAGTGATTAATTAAAATGAACAAATTGTTAAATTTTATCCAAATAAAGCTATTTACAAAGTTTCAAACAAAAGTAATATATCTAAAAAAGTATTTATCCTTTAGACTACTACTAGTGATATACGATATCCCTGTCTAGATTAATGGACATTGAATAATGTTCAACATTGTATCGATACTGAATTTATTTTAAAAGAAATCTTGTAGTAGCATTTTTTATAAAAAAAAATAATTATGACCGCCCCGTTGGTCGAGTGGTTAGCGATCCTGACTACGCAATTAACGGGGCTCGGGTTCAATCCCCGACGGGGACAAGCATTTGTGTGATGAGCATAAATGTTTGTATTTCCGGGTTTGGGTGTTATGTAAGAGTATTTGTATATGTATTTCTATGTATTAGTATCGTTGACTAACACCCATAACACAAGCAAATAATTTGCTTACTTTGGGGTTAGATCAATAAGTGTAATTTGTCCCGTGAATATTTATTATTTATTTATGCAGAGAAACTTGTTTCTTTGACATAGTTCAGAGAAGTTGCGCTTTACGTATTCCATCGCATTTGTTACAGGAAGTATTTCAGTGGATTGATAAGATTAATTCCTTACGTTAAATTTCACTTTCGGACATCGCGTCAAAATGTGTGTGAACCTTTAGTTCACCTTTACTAGTCAGGAATACATTAAAATGACCGGTCTGTTAATCCATATGATGAAAAAATCTTTAACAAGATAAATCAAAACTATAAACAATCTCTTTACTCGAACGGTTGCTTTTAAAACAAAAAAAAAAAACATAAAAAATAAATAAAACAAAGCAAACGAGCAAATTAGTCTCCTGATGGAAAAAGAAGACCATCGCCTACATACACCAAACATGTTATTGGTGCGTTGTCATCCGTGTCGCAGGATGTTAATACCCCGTGCACAAATTTATCAGCTATCTTATCCGCCAAACTGGAACACGACAGTGGCAATCATTGACGTTATTGCGGCAGGAATAGGTATGGCCGTGGTACCGTACTCGAGCGAGACGCTATAGAATTTTATAAAGTAGTGGTCACGATGGTAGTGACATGTTTAGTCAATTGTTCAGCTTTTACATACTGCCTGGCAAAATAGCAAATGATCTATATTTTAAAGGAGGCTCGTATCAACACTGGGTGGTAATTGTAATAAAGATACCTATCTATGTAGTAGTGATCGAAGGAGACCTAATAACTTGAATTATTGTAGAAAAGGTAAGCAAATAAGTAAACAGTTCTGTCAAGTGACAATTATTGAATGTAGATTCACTTAGTTACATTAATTAAGGTCAGAATAAAAAGTAAAAAAAGACCTCAGTGGCACAATAATCCACCCTAATCCACCACACTCATCCACTCCAGCGGCATACACAAAAGCACACAATTTTAACACAAATCGGTGCGCACTAGCAACAATTTAGTGCATAAAATGTGTGCTTTTGTATTTGTTGCAGGCGTGGATGAAAGTGTGGTGAGTATCAGATAATTGTCTTACTAGAGTCACCTTTGTTGTCCAAACCTTTAGTGAGCTGTATCCGTTTATTAAACCTTTAAAAAAATTGAATTAATTTCACCTTTTGATTATGGATTTCCGAAAAGTAACATCTGAATCAATACAATGTCAGAATATTAGATTGTACTAGACTTAAGGCGAGGTATTTCGACGTGCGTCAATTCTATACAAAATGGGTGGCGCGGTATGTTCTGAAACGTGTTAATTTTCGGATAAATAAATATAGGACATCAGCAGAAAAATAAAATTTAGCACATTCTTTTTTGTATTTACAACTAAATATCACCATATAAAAATCATGTGGAAGATTAGAAATATTATTAACAAATTATTTTTTTTAGAGATTTTTTAGCCTGTTTTCGGAATTTTATATGATCGAGTAAAGTACATTCTATCATGTAATGAGTTAGCATATTCTTTAGATAATATCTTCAGGTATATCGTGTAATTTATGTAAAATTGTTATTTAACAATCAATACAAAAAAACGTGATTTAACAAACCAGTTTTTTCCCGTTTGTCGCGATGCCTTGCCTTAATTAGGGGGCACTACTACCTACCTTTTCTCGAAGCGCTTCGACGTTTTTTGAACCGTTACTACAAAAACTATTGTATAACAGAAAAGTAATGATTTTTATAAAACCTATGATATAATAGAAAAGATAGTAATGTAGGTTGTATTGAAACGTGAATAAATATCTCATCTTACGTCCATGTGACGGTAGCGAAACGGTCAAGTCACATATTTTAACTAAAGTGTAAAGTGAGGGCTTGTAAGGTCAGTGCGTCTAGAGTTAGAAGCTTAGTTCTAAATGAGATCTCATAATTTTTTAACAGTGCGAGCCATGTAGTCTTGTTTTGGCAATATTTTACATGTTTTTTTTTTTGGTGGAATAAATACTACAGAAATATATTATAATAATAATTATTATAGAAACTGAGAATTATATGTTTAGTGGCTAGGAGAGAAAAGATAAAGGGTGAGTTTTAAGATTGGCTTGATGCGCTACTGACACTTTGCCTCTTTGATTCTCATAATGACAATCAGTCAATCTGAGAAACTACTTATCAGTGACAGTATCACAAACAGTTTACACCCCATTATCCAATGTTGGTCTGGTCCCCCTTTGAAGATTAGATCATCTGTCATTCTGCCAAGCAGTTCGTAAAAGGCGACTGATTGGCTATACGTGTCTCCACCATCGTGACTACTACGCCTCGCCCGGGTATATAGTATCACCGCCTTAACTACTTCTGCCGCAGTAGCGTCAATGCTCTTCATTGTCGTGTTCCAATTTGGAGGGTAAGGCAAGTTAGCTGATAGTCTAATAACTATTGGCATTACCATTCCACCACAAGGATAGCTAGCTATGTACCATTAATATCTTTGGTATCTACAACGATGATTATTCTTTCCATCACGATAGTAATCTGTTCGTTTACTATTTATGATATAATTAATACATGTTTATAAAAGTTAATATTTGTTCATTCTAAAATATATTTTTGGGATTTCTTGGCTTGTTTGCTATATTATAATTTAAAAAAAACTTAACAAGCGTTTAAGTAAAACTTTAAAATTAATTGACTAATTCGTAAAAAACTGACAATTCAGCAAGACATATTTTGGATGGCAGTTTTTATGGTGGTTACCTGCTGTAAATCACTTACTATCACTTGGGCTTACTGCTTTATAAAATCTATTTTATAAACAAGGCACAAAGCTCACAAAATAAACGCAAATACATTTTCATTCCACCTTTTATAAAAATTTCAACAAACAATTTGGCAAGCGTATTTGAATAATAATAGACTCGACAACCCAGTTATCTTAGCTGAAAATATTATCGTCCTTCCAAAAAACCCCTTGATATTATTATTCAGTTTCCAACAAGTTTGTACACAATTTGTTTGGATTTTTTTCATGTCGAGTGGAATGACTTAGAAGATTTTATCTAGAGGTTCAATTTTGGGTAGATTTCCGATATACTTATTTCGGGCCTTTGGACACAGAGATGCAAAAGCGAAACGATAATATATTGATCAGTTTATTTCATATTAGTAAAAAGCGACGGTACTTTATGGTTTTACATCGTTAAAAATATTAGTAATGAAAGCTAATCTTAGATTAGATTCTGACTGAATACATATATTTTTTATTACTTTTTTTTATTTCTCAGTTTATATACCATTTCCAGTTTTACACATCTTAGTCGTATTCGTTTAAGCCTCTTAAGAAAGATCAATCGTCCGTCAATCGTGGATAAGAATATCGGGAAGCTTATGAAAACTGAACGCAGGTTAAAAGGATCACTATCATCGCATTAGTAGTGGTAGAATTTTGTGGCATCTTGGCGTTTTTGATCTCCGAACCGGTTTCAGTCATTAACTTCATACCTGAGTTGACGTTTATTAAACCAATTAAATTCAGAAACAGATATTTTAACATTTAGGTTCCAATTCAGTGAAATAAACCACTTAATTTGAAAGTCGATAAAATTTCCTCAAGGCAAGTAAGCCAAAGAAAGCTCCTAAGCTGTCGCGCACGCAACTTCACCAGAAATAATTTCTGATTTCAACCGGTTAATGCGACTCACGTACGTGTTTAAATTTATACTTTCCATACATTGATTTAAAAAGACTTCAACCTTTTTACATCAAAGTTTCTATATGTACCGGTAATCATTGTCATTTTAATGGTTAACGAACCGAAATGAAAAGCATATTTAACCGGTAATATGAACGACATTAACTACCTTAGCCTTAATCCCGCTGCCATAACGTTAGTGCTTGTCGCTGTCGAATTCTTATTTGAAGGGTTACTTGAAGGGGAAAATCATTTAAATTTGTGCATATGGCTTTGCTTCTGTTGTATGCGATATACGCAATATTTATATTTTTCTGTCATTGTTCTGTTTGCTTGGTTGCTATCTTAAAATATAAAAATAATTTAATTAAAAAAATATATTAATCAAACATGAAACCTTTTAGACACAGAGTAATTTTTGACACAGATTAAACGGGATGGGTTAACAAGCGCAGGATTTGTGCTAAACACATATATTGTCAAATAAAATATATTTTTGCGTTGATTTTATTTAACTATTTATCTTACCGTCAAATTTGAACATCAGTATGTTTCAACTATACAATTAGCCACCAAGAGATCTGGCTGCTCATTTTTTACCCTATACTATAACATAATAGGAGGTAATAGACGACAAAAAACTTAAAAATAACTCTTTACCAAATCCTCTTCGAATTGCACCACAATATTTAAATATTTTTAAATTTAACCATAGTAAAAGTAATTTAGAGATATTATTTTTGTCATATGAAATCGCTACGAAAAATATGTGTTGTAACACTCGCGGACCGAGTTCGTAATGTCGAAGTGAGAGAGAGGTTAGGTTTTAAAGAAATTGCCGATGTAAAGATGAGAAAAGGCATGCTCCGTTGGTTCGGGCATGTAGAAAGAATGGTAGATGAAAGATTAACAAAACATATATACAATGCGATTAGGGAAGGATGTAGGTACCGATGGAGACCAAGACTGGTGAACCATGCTCAGATTGATCTACTACTATCCGTGGTGTCAAGAATCTTCGCAACCGGCATGTTTGTGTGAAGAGAGTAATGAATGTGGAGAAAGCGAAACAAGTCTGCAAGAATTGTGATGTATGACTTCTCTCTGCTTATCTCGTAAGGGATCTAACATGAAGATATGATGATGATAATGACGATGATTTAAATAGTTTAATGCGAGCTGACTATAATATACAAAAGCGATGCATAAGCGATACTAACATATCAAGTTGTCGATGCCTGTAATTGTAGAGCATTGGTAAACACTTTTATAGTTTAGCGATATCCGTCCCTATGCAATCACAATAATATATCTTACTTTTATATGTTTAAGGAGCAATCCCTTATATCATTCCTTTGAATGATAATATTTTATAAGGACCAGATTTTATGAGTCACAGTTGTATAAATGTATGGATGAATTCAAGATTTCGCTACGATATGGACTGTAAAATTTCATCAGGATATTTTCTTAATAAAAATTTTGCCATTTTTGATGCAGCATCAAGTCTTGGTATCTTCCTATCCTAATTCATTATACATCCCCCGTATTGGTCCGGGATTCCTTGAACAATAGACGTACTGTCATGCAGCCAGGCAAGTCGTAAGAGGTGACCGATTGACTATGCGTGTCACTACCATCGTGACTACTAGGTGGTAGAGTTCTGCAATATCTCGCCCGAGTATTTGATCACTGACGTGTTCCGGGTTAAATGGGGAAGGTAGTCGGTAAACTTATACCTGTGACATTAAGACCTCGCCACGAGGATAGCAACGCACCATTAACATCTTTAGTGTCTATAGGCGATGGTTTCTCTTTCCATCTGGAGAGCCATTTGCTTATTTGCTATCTTTTTTTATTATTATCGATAGGGAAGCGCTCGACCATGACATCACCTAGTGATAAGCTAAGATGCGGTCTACGATGCAACGCGCTTTCCTAGAAGGTACCTGTTCACACTTCTCTTAAAGATCCCCAGGTTGTACCCGTCGGGGAACACAGACACAGAAAGCATGTATCGGTTCTTCGCGTTTCGTATGAAGAATATCGAGTCGAACCGCTTTGTCCGGGTACGTGGAACATCCACCATATGGCAATGCCTAGAATCTATGTGCCTCGACGATCGATAGCAGCTAGCTTTCTAAAGTGTATGGATCCGATAAAAACCGATTAACTTGCCACTCTGTGGCGATGAGCAAATGGCAAAAAATCACGTTTGTTGTATGGGAGCCCCCTAAAATATTATTTTTTTTTAAATTTTTTTATTTATTTTTAAAGTGAATATATAACTTAATATTTAGTGAACATTTTAGACGTCTACCAGCTGTCGTTATTAAGATTGAGAAAAAAATTGCAAAAAAGAATCGCGTTTGTTGTGTGGTAGCACTCTTAAATATTTATTTGATTCTGTTTTTAGTATTTATTGTTACAGCGGCAGCATAAATACATCATCTATTAAAATTTCAACTATCATGATTCATGAGATACAATCTGGTGACAGACGGACAGACAGGCAGACAGAGAGTCGGATGGATAGCGAATTCTTAGTAATAGGGACCCTATTACTAAGAATTCGCTATCCATTTTACCCTTTTACCCTTGGGTACGGAACCCTGAACATTACCAAATCCAGTCCACCTCATACTTATTAGACACTATATTTGTTACACTTTTAAAGTACAGGTTAAAAATAAATTACTCGTAAGTACAAGTCTGTAAGTAAATTAAGTAATTTTAATATAATATAATAATACAGTATTCACGGGACAAATCACGCATACTGATCTAACCCCAAAGTAAGCAAATTATTTACTTGGTTATGGGTGTTAGTCAACGATACTAATACATAGAAATACATATATAAATATATATTTAATAAACACCCAAACCCGGAAATACAAACATTTATGCTTATCACACAAATGCTTGTCCCCGTCGGGGATCGAACCCGAGCCCCGTTGATTGCGTAGTCAGGGTCGCTAACCACTCGACCAACGGGGCGGTCAATAGTGTCTATTATCAATGGATTTTCACCAAATACCGATGATGGAATGTATAGAATACACGTCATACTCAACTTAGTTCTTACTGCTGTTAGTACAATCATTAAAAGGAATTTAATACTACCTTTTTGAAGTCGATAAAAGGAAATTTTAATTTCAGCTGTATACGGGTTAATCATTCTAATTGAATTTTAGCAACGTTCTCAGATTACCGAATCAAACTAATTTTGTTTCTAAACAGAGCTTTCATTTCTCGTGTAGCCGGAGGCTATTTAACATCAGTTATCTATATAATAAGGCTTTCAAATACATTTTCGTATTTTATTATAAATTTAGAAAATACTTTAATTTTTCTTTATACAGAGTGCCGAAAACTCAATTAGTTTAATTATGTAAATGGCTTACAATACTCCATATAAACAATTCCTGATCATTAAATAATTACTTTAACTAAAACTAAAATTATTTTTTTTAAACATTTGTACTGTTTCACGATCACAAACTATATACCTAATATATTTATTTTTAATTAAATAGACAATCGGTTTCACATTTCAAGGCATCTTCAGGGCTAAAACTTAAATAAGGAGTATATGGATGGAGAGTATAAATTATAAAAATAAAAAATAAAAAACTTCAAACAAAGTAAATAGTATAAATAGTATAAAAGTATATGACGATTAAACACCATTTCAATATTAGGTCACTGAACTTATACGTAGCAACGTAAAGCTTGCGCAGATGAAGCCGCAGAGCAATACGAAGTGATTAGCTCATGTAAACAATTGATTTTTTGTCAGTAAAATCATTTGTTAACTTTTACTGGTGTCATTTGAAAAAAAAAAAGGTAATCAACTTACGCATAAAATAAGTTCGAGGCGTCACTTTTGCTGCTGCCACTGATAATCCGGGTGAGACATTTATTGTTTCACATTATCTAACTTAAATAACATTTTACGCGGTGTAAGTTTTGGATTGAAAATAAATATTCTTGTTACTACAATGTTTAACTTAATAATGTATAATTTAATTGACTATCTAATTTTCTTAAGAACAGCAAGATACCTATCTCTTGATAATCCCATCACAGCCTTACACTTCAACATTTTCAAAACACACTAGATACGCCGGCCCACTATTTCGGCTCACTAACACTCGAGACCTTAATTTTGTAGAATTATTAATGAGTTGAAATTTCAATACCACTTATTCTCCCAGTTATAGTCAAGGTACTGCCCTGAGCCGAGCTCACAGAAGGCTCCCTTATCGTGGATTCTAAGTCCTCTAAACTTAAACTATACTGCTGCTACTGCTTTCCCAAAAAGCCCGGTTTCACAGAAATGGTCATTAGAAACAACTGCTGAAGTTCGTGACGAAATAAAAAACATCAAGGTATTATAATAAGTGAATCACTGGATTACCTTTAAAGATCATCTTTAAGGATTGCCTACTAATTGCATAGTTTGTTTATATACACAAGTAGTGATAAATAACTAATAAGTAATAATTTAACAAGAAATTATAAATAAGTAATAATTAAATTAATTAAATTTTTTCATGCATTTAATCCATACAATGATACTATTATTTTTTTATATTTTTGTTAGTAGGTTACATAATTTTTACTAATATGTGATCAATGTCAATGTATAATTTGTTGTATTATTTAAATAGTTAAGTTCCTATTGTTTTCTTTTCATTTGTATACGTCATGTACTTTTTATATTTTTTCTTTTACTTTGGCTTGCTGGAAGAAACTTCTTTGCCATTTTGAATTTTGACACTATATTTACATAAACATTATATTTTGTTAATTTTGTGTAGTAATTAATAAAAATAAAAAAATAATAAGATATTACCGAATAATTAGGTAAATGAATGAATGAAAAATAATGAAAACATATTTATTTAAAAAAAATAATGATTTATTGTTTGAACGAACACATAGTAAGTGAATGAAAAAAATAATACAATAAATGAGTAAGTGAGTGAATAAATGTATGAATAATCTATATATTAATGGATACTTTAAGGAAAAACTTTAGACCCCTTTTTAAGACATTGTGGAGGACTGCAGAAACCTAATATTTTGAAATATCGGCTTGCTACACTTTGGTAACTAATGAGACCACTGAGAAAATTCCGTTAATATACTATGGTTTCTATAGGGTTAATATGCATTAAAAATAAATTAACTTAATAAAATAAACAATACACAGATTAGATTCATGTGACATAAATGATAACATACACACATGTATACCTACTATTTACTTTAAGGCTAATACTGTTGTCAAATTTAAGTTTAATATTTTTTGTTGAAAGGTTGCAATATGAAATTTGGTACAGTTAAAGTTCACGTAGTGAAGATGTGTACAACGCATTATATGCACATAGTCATTAGAAATAGATTAAATGAATAAAAATAAACACATATTCACCACCACTCATTTGACACACCTCAAAATATACACACGCGTGTATGTTTATACTATTTTGTTTATGGCTAAAGTCTGTGTTCCAATTTAGAAGAGATGTTTTAGCCTTGGCCTATTGTTAAGCGAAGTCGTAGAATTACGGTCGAATTTCGATCAGAAGGCAATCGCTGGTACTTAGTAAAACGGTGGCATAAGAAAAATTTCTAAGTATCTTTTTAAATAAGTGTCGTGGCCAAAAACTTTGCTTTCTGCTTTGCTTTACTTTGCAGGTGGTAGAGTTCTGCATCAACTCGCCCGGGTCTGGTACCACCGCCTTACCTATTCCTGCCGCAATAGTGTCAGTGCTTGTCGCTGTTGTGTTCCGGTGTGGAGGGTAAGGTAGCCGGTAAACTGTGCTAACATGCCGACACTCGGATACTAACTAACCGTTTACATATTTAATATCTATATACGACTGGCATTTCATTTTTTTATAGTAGAGGGGGCAAATGGCAGGAGGTGCACCTAATGGTAAGTGATTACTGCTGCCTATGACCATCCGCAATACCAGGGACTTTGCAGGTGCGTTGCCGGCCTTTTAAAAATGAGTAGACTCTTTTCTTGATGGTCTCCAAATCGTATCTGTTCAGAAACACCCGCACCGGTAATTGATCCCACAAAGGATTAGTGCGAGCCAGAAAGTGCCGAGAAAAGCGCACGGTTGTGGATTTCCAGACATCCAGGTGGTGAGGTTGGAATTTTAAAATTTCATTCTTTTCTTATCTTAACTGCGACTTTGACTACCACAGAAAATCAGTTTTAAGATTATGTTATGAGTGGTACACTATTTTGAAACTTTTCACTAACATTATTTACTCTTAGTAAATATTTTTAGCGACCGTTATTAATATTAAATATTTTTGATTGGCACCAAAGCGATCAAAATTCTAGTGACAAGTCATTTAAGTGTAAAATGGAAATGATATATTCACTAAGGATCAAGAGAGTATTGTGTCTTCTTTTTGTATACTTTTAAGCTTTCGCGTCTTTTTCCAAATGAATTATTAAAAATTAACGGGATTTTACCGTGATTAGTTGATGGATAATTTTCTCGATATTTTGGCGCTAGATAACGGGGGAACTAAAGTATTGCGAGTAGTTGAACCATTATGAGCAGACAAGCCTATCTACCCTCTTCCTAATTCGTTTGCTCGTACTACTGGAACTCGCACGAAAGTCACCTCGACAATACACATTAACTACATCACTAAGTTTGTTAGGGCATATTGATTGTCTTTTATTCTTTATTGTACTGATCATTGGATTCCACGATCACGACAATTAAAACCCGTCTTCCGGAATCCAGTAAATGTTCAGCAATTGCTGATTTATTGACATCGTTATTATTAACTGTTTTGATATGCTTCTTGAGTATTCTCTTTTGATTAGGATCTATATCTTACCATTCCCACTTGAGCACTAGTAGTTTGATAGTAAGTATATGTTTGAGTATAGAAACTACTATTGTCTAAAAAGAGTAAAATACGAAATCTTTTTGTATTTTACTCTTTTTGTAATATTCCTATATTTCTTTTTCTTCTATTTTTGAAGTTATACATATTTTGTCGCGTTGGGGAAAAATGATGCGAGTAAATTTTTACGATGCGCATACACACTAGGTATGGATCATTCAACAGTTAACATATTAAATTTCGTACTAAACTTTTTTAACAATTAATAACTGTTATTTATATTAGCAAATACTGTTAAAAATATTTTTTATGCATCACTATAATTACCAATAATTTGATATATGATAATAATGTTATTAAAAATATTTGAGGGAGCATTTTGTTTGGTAGCTAACTTGATTTATGATAATACTGTTATTAAAAATATTTCGAGAGACCGTGATAATTATAACTGTTAAAAGTTATCAAAACTATTATAGAGGACCTTTTTTTGGTAGCTTCGTGTTTTTACTGCTTCTAATACTTATTATATATAGGCTACTGATATAATATAACATAAATAAATAACTGTTAAATATTAATTAACTTTAAGAACATAACAGTTAATCTGATTTAACAATAATTTCCATGCCTAATACACACCGTCACGATAAATCGACAGCTTGAAATTAGCTGGTTAACATTTTAGTTTTTCAAAAAAAAATGTTCATTTTTTGATTATGTACAAGAAATTATTTTATGATAATTAAATAAAATGTATTTAGAATTATTTAGATAATGCGTTATAATAATTTTCTTTCAATTCTTGCTATTATTAGTATCCTTTTCTCTACAAACATAAGATAACGCGAAAGATAAAATTTTTAGAAACATTTTTATCTTGTTATGCCAAAACAGTATAACTTCTTATGTGCGTACATAAGTACACACACACACGTTTTTTTGTTGTAATTGTATTATGTATGAATATTATTAGTGCTTATTTTTGTAATAAATAGGTCAGGATAAAAGTATTTTCGTATTGTTCATACAAAGGAAAATATTTTTTTGGGAATATTTTTTAATTTATTTATAATACGTATGTGCCGTTTTGATTGTTGACTTATTGCCATCTTGTGGGTAGTGTCATGATCCTATTCCTGTAGAAGTTTTGAGATTAATGAATCTGACAGGTCTGACAGAACATTCTTATCGTACACCCATTTTTCATCACCCGTAATCAACTGTTTAAGAAATGGTTCGGAATTGTCACGTTTCAACAAAGAATCGCAAATAGAAACATGTTGCATTAGGTTTCTCTCAGTGAGATCATGTGGTACCCAAATGTCAAGTTTTTTCTTTTACCCAGACTTTCGTAAATGACGTAAAACTGTAAAACAGTTTTACGTCATTGACGAAACTGAGACGTAAAACTGTAAAACAGTTTTACGTCTCAGTTTCGTCAGTTTTATCAACATCTAGTTCTTCAGCAATGTCGTAGCTACTAATATGTCGATCTTGCTCCACTTTCTCAAAGATGGCACTAATTTTATCTGTGACAGGGCGTCCAGAGTGAACCTCATCTTTCACACTAAAATTTCCAGACTTGAAACGCTTGAACCACATTTGTGTTACTCTTATACCTGATACCGCATTAGGTATGTCAATCGCACATATTTTATTCACGGCGTTTGTCACATTTTTACCTTTTTTTGTAATAAAACTTTAAAATGTACCGAATTTCTTCATCACATACGTTCATTTTGTTTGCTTGAAAAACCATTGAAAAATGGCAGTAACTAGTTTTTTTATTTATTTCGTCTTCAGAATGTCATATTTTAATTGTATTAAAATATGACATTCTGAAGAAATCTGTCCTATGTCCTTTCCCGGGTCTCAAAATATCTTTGTACCAAACTTCATCCAAAATCGGTTCAGTGGTTAAGGCGTGAAGAATAGACAAACAGACAGAGTTACTTTTGCATTTATAATATTGGTATGGAAGTATAGATAGTATGGATATTTACTTGAACATGTTCCCTATATACAGATTGTACTTCTATGGAATACAACGGAAATGACGCGCAAGGCGTGAGGGTCACGGCAGTCATACATCATACGCCCGGAGACTAACTTTAGAACCTTCGTGTAACCCCTACACAATATATCACTTGAAATTAGCCTCAATGATGTGGGTGGAATGTTGTGAGATTTTATGTAATGCATTTTATTATTCTGTTCGGAAATAAGGTAAAAACAATGTTCGTAGAAAAGAGTTAATTAGGTTTCGTACTCGAAGGATTCATTTTTTTATACTATACGATAGTCAATTAGGTGAATGGCACTTCTGATAGAAAGAGACATCCTTCACCTGTTGATGTAAAAGATGTTAATAGTGCATTGCTAACCGAGTTGCAGGAATGAATTGCTACATGTACAACAAGTGGCTAGAGCTACCCCTAAAACGGAACAGTAGAGTGACAAAAATTGACGCTTTTGCAACTGGAAACGGTAAGGTTTTTTAATATCATAATATAGTAAACAAGCAGATGTCTCTCTTAATGGAAAGATAAACCATCGCTTATAGACACAAAAGATATTAATGGTGCGTTGCTATCCGTGTGGCGGAATGGCAATGTCACATTATAAGTCTACCGGCTACCTTACTCACCAAATCGTAACACTACAATAACAAGCATTGACGCTATTGCGGCAGGAATAGCTAAAGCGACGGTACCAAATACCCGGGCGTGACGTTGCGGAACTATAACTATTAGTTATCACGATGCCAACAAGTATTGACAATCGGTCGACATTTACGGTCTGACTGAGAGAACGGCAGTTGGTATATTCTTCAAAGGAGCTTCAACATGGGGGAAGGTAGGGGGATTAGTATATACTTTAACCCTCAGTTGGTAGAATGGCAAGTGACCCTAATTGTAAATTAATTCCCGACAGGAACAACAATTTTTGTGAATGCATAGAATAAGAATAAGAATAAAAATTGCTTTATTTACCATATAACACTATACAAATACAGTAAATAACAAAAGCAAACTATAAATACAACAAAAAAAAAAACACAACGCCTACAAATACAATAATTAAAAAAAAAGAACATAAAAACACATTGAAAGACAAATAATTACAGATTATACGTTACATTACAGAATAATTACATGCATGAAAAAAAAAGAAAGAGCAAAAATAACATGAGATTGAGTAATGTTTTTGTATAGCATCATGATGGTAAAATGGTAAGCCACTCAGCAAACACGTAGGGTGATAGGTATTATCAACCCTACAGCTGATTTTCTGGGCTACCTTTGACTAACTGTCACTTGAGAAGGCTATCCAAAGCTTATATCGACAAAGCAATAAAATAAATATATCAATAGAATTAGTATAATATAAATTACAGAAGTATATATAAAGAATAAAAAAAGCAATGATAATTCGTCCAATAGGTAACAAAACAAAAATAGGTAATGTTATAATTGTATATAAAAAAAAATATAATAACACTGCCTGACCTCGATAGTTATGGGTATCTATCATTAGAATATACATTTAAGGAAACATTAAGCAAAATTAGTTATTCTTTTGTATGTTTAATAAAAATGATTTTAACTTAAATTTAAAACATAGTGACGATTGTAAATTCCGAAGAGGGGGAGGAAGATCATTCCAACATTTGGTAGCGTTGAAGCGAAAACTGCCCCTACAAGCTGCAGTGTTATGCAAAGGCGTAGTTAATTTAAATAAAGAAGCCCTCGTCAAATGAAGTGTGTTGAGATCCGAAATCCACCGAAGCTTGCTGAAAAGATAAAGTGGAATTCTATATTTTATTACATTAAACAAAAATGTGGCAAAATGCAAATGTCGACGATAATCCATTTTTAAAATCGAAGAGTCGTTTAAAAATGGTGTTACGTGGGCTCGAGAGGGGATGTCAAAACAGTAACGCGCACATGCATTTTGTACCCTTTGTATGAGCTTTTGAGTTCTCTTAAGTAGCCGAGGTCCTGTAACGATATCAGCGTAATTAAATTTGGATAAAACCAAGGACTCACACAGACGAATACGAACGTCCGTGGTTATAGAGTCACGAATACGATACAGAACCTTAAGTCTATAAAAACACTCACGAACTACATTTGAGGTATGTTTTTCGAACCGTAGGTACTCGTCCATAACAACACCCAGATTTCGAACCTCAAGCACACGATCGATCACCTGACCGTCTACATTTAAGGAAGGTCTGCATCCCGAAATTGAATTAATCTGATACTTAGAACCAAAAATCATAAATTTAGTTTTATTAACATTTAAGGTCAGCGAATTAGCTTTACACCAGGTTGCTATACGTTCTAAATCCTCGTTAATGAGTCTTACTGCAGATTCTGTATCCTGTGGCTTGAAAGAAAGGTACAGTTGTACATTGTCTGCATAAACATGGTATTTTCAGTGAACATAGATGTTTGTATTAGTAGGTGTGAGTTTTTATTAAATAATATCTGGTTGACCGTTTTCACATTAGATAAACAATTGATTTTCTTAGTCTAACCTCAAAGCAAATACTCATTGACTTCGTGTTTTTTAACAACGCCATCTGCTGAAATAACTTACAATACAAAAATAATATTATTATTCGCCAATAGATGTCAGGAAGAGTCATGTTTTTCAGTTTTAATTGGGACTTTTAATTTCGATAAAACACGAATAAAATGACATTTGAAAATGATTCCTAGCTAGATCGATTTATCGCCCCCGAAACCCCCTATATACTAAATGTCATGAAAATTGTTGGAGCCGATTCCGAGATTTCAATTATATATTTGTGAGTGGTTACGCAAAAAGGGACCTCAAGGGAAAATAATTGATTTCGAGTAAATCACGTTTAAAATGTTGAGTCGAAATGAGAGAGGCGCGGGGTGTTTTATGTTAGTGTCGTTAGTGAGCGACTTCGTCAGTGAGAAATAGCACGTGTTTGCGATAGCTGTATTATTGGTGACTTATTTATTCGTCTTTTACTTGTCTTTATGTGCGCGCTAGAAAAAGAAACTAGTGTGCGCTGTGTATAAGGTGTAATATTTTCAAAACTGCCTCGGCTTACATAAAAAATCATTAAAAAAAACTACGGCACCTAAAATTATTTTGATTAGAACAAAACAAAGATGAAGGACCATAGAATCAGAATTTATCAAAAAAAAAAAACCGTTTCCAATCCCTTCAGGTCCCTTTTTGCGTAACCACTCACAATTTTGATGATGAAGGTATTAGATGTTACAGTATCTATAGGTTGTGGTCGCTTGATTGGCCACTGCATCATTCGTGGTCGCTGAATGTCAAAGTTTTTATAAAAATTATTCTATCAAATGTTTTAAATAATAAATTTAATGTATATGTAGGTACAATATCATTAAAGATTAGATTATTTTAAGTGAGAAACTTTATTTAAATATTATTTAACATTATAATTTTTGTACATTTATTAAAATTTCAAGTGGCTAAAAACTGTAATAAAATGGCTGGAATTAATACTTCTACTATATGTATATCGTATATTAATATCATTGACTAACACCCACAACATAAGCAAACAATTTGCTAATTTTGAGATTAGCTGTTGCCAGCGACTTTGTCCGCGTGGACTTCGTTTACCCCGCACAGCACCTCCCCCATAGGTGATAGCGTGATAATATGTAGCCTATATGTTGACCCGACCTGTTAGTAATATTCATGCAAAATTTGAAGTAAATCCATGCAGTACTTTTTTAGTTTACCCCGGACATACATACAGACAAACAGACAAAAATTCTAAAAACTATATTTTTGGCTTCGATATCGATTGAAGATCACGCACTAAGTATTCCTTCAAAAAATATTTAATGTACAGTTTTGACTTTCCAAGGATTTTATTATATGTATAAGTATATGTATAGATCAGATCAATTCGTATAATTTATCCACTGACAAATATTATTATTAATTATTTTCTTTTGACCGCCCCGCGTTGGTCGAGTAGTTAGCGATCTACTATGCAATCGACGGGGCTCGGGTTCGATCTCCGACGCGGACAAGCATTTGTGTGCGGATCATAAATGTTTGTATTTCCGGGTTTGGGTGTTTATTAAATATATTCTAGTATTTTTATATGTATTAGTATCGATGACTATCACACATAACACAACCAAATAATTTGCTTACTTTGGGGTTAGATCAGTAATTGTAATTTGTCCCGTGAAAATTTATTTATTTATTATTTATTACTATAAACATTCCAGATTTCTTGAATAATCACGATGGTGCCTGGTTATTTTAGAACGCTTTTAAGTGAAATGGCACGAATGCTGATAATCTATTATTCAAAACATCGTTTGAATAATATACTATCATTAATACAAGAGCTCGTTCAAGGATTCAAAGAGCAAGGACCTGTCAAGGGAAAACAGTTCCTTTTAAAGGAAATCAATTAGGTTAAAACAAATTTAACCTAATTGATTTTTAATTTTACATCTATTCTTGCCTCTTTAATTACAAATATGGCCGATTTCATATTTGCTTTTTTGCGTATTTATATCTCCCTCTGGTCGAAATTCGACCATAGACTAAACAATAAAGTCTTGCAGTTGCCAAGCTCCGATCCAGTAGTAGTTTAAAAAAAATGTTGACGCGTCAAAATAACTTGTAAAAAGTTTTATTGAATAAAGTACTTCGGAATTCAGATTTCAATCGACTTCCCAAACGGAAGAGGTTATCCATTCGGCTGAATGTTTTTTTGTTTTTTTTTTTGAATTTATTATAGAAAGGTAAGCGCTTGACCTCGATCTCGCCTGATGGTAAGCTAAGATGAGGCCTAAGATGGAACGCGCTTCCCCAGAAGGTACCTGTTCACTCTTCTTTTGAAAATCCCCAGATTGTACTCGTCGGGGTACACAGACTCAAGAAGCATATTCCAATCCTTTGCGGTTCGAATAAAGAATGTCAAACCGTTTTGTCCGGGTACGTGGAACGTCCACCATATGGCGATGCCTTGAATCTGTGCGCCTCGACGATCGATTAAAAAACGGGGATGGCGGAATTAAGTCATGCAATTCCGCGGCGCACTCTCCGAGGTGTATCCGTTAAAATACCGATAAACTAGCCACTATGCGTCGATGAGCAAGGCTCTGGAGTTTTTTGCCCACCAGATCATCGTCGGTTATGAGCCTCTTGGTATGCCTCTTTATCGCCTCAAGTGTCTCCAGCTATATATATATTTGGCAGATCCATCCCAGAGATGAAAACAGTATTCCATGCACAAGCGGACTTATGCTTTATAAAGGTTGAGCAACTGTCCTGGGCTGAAATACTGTCTCACCTCCGCCAGAATACCAAGCTTTTTTGAGGCAACTTGGGCCTTAGTTTCGATGTACGTACGAACCAAAGTTGAGAGTAGGTGTTAAGGTGCTCGAGGTGGTCAGTTAACGGCACGGAAATACCCTGGAAAGGCGGAGATAGATGGAACGGACTCCGTTTAGCTTAAACTTGACCAGATCAGCGTCGCCCCAATCGGAGACTGCCTGTAAGGACAGGTTCATACGTTTAAACATTGCCTCTCTGAGACTGAATCTATGCCGTACTGGCCCGCGCACTGGATACGTAACTCTTCACAACAGTGCTATCATCTGCGTACCCATAGATACCGGGCTTCAGCAGATTGTTAATGTGTAGCAGGAATAGAGTAGCGGAGAGAACTGATCCCCGAGGGACTCCAGCATTTATAGTTATTTGGTTGGATGAGCAACCATCAACAACTACTCTAATCGACCGGCCACTCAGAAAAACTGAGATTCAGGCGCAGAGACCAGTAGGCAGACCATACGGTGGAAGCTTGCCAATAAGATTATCATGCCAGACCCTGTCAAAGGCCTCAAGGGAGACAGCTAGTGCCCATGATTCTCGAAGGTCGAGCTCAAGATGTAGGTGGCAAAAGCTAGAATACCGATTTCGGCAATACCCGGATTGGCGGTCACTGAGTAGATCGTTCGATTCTAGGTGTGCCATTGGCCTGCTGTTCAGTACACGCTACATAGTCTTGCAGAGTATGGACGTGACTGAAATTGGCTTATAGTTGGAGGGGTCGGTACGACTGCCTTTTTTGGGCACAGGCTGCACGTTGGCAAGCTTTCATGATTTCAGTTCTTTTCCAGTCGTCATCGAAAGGCGAAAGAGGCGTATTAACACAGGAGCGAGTTCAAGTTGACGAGGCAGCCTATCAAATGTGGCTAGCACTCTACTTGGGCCCCCTGCTGACTAGCGGTCGGCCAGCGGTACACCGTGCCTCGGATCCCGCTACTCTCCATGACTATTCTCCAGATGCATCAACGTCAGCGTGTATCAGACCGTCCAGATTGTAAAGGCGCAACTGATTCGACCCATCCTCACTGAGACTACATGAGCGTTAAAGCAACGGAAAATGTACGCTTGACGATACGACTTCAGCTGATGGGAGGTCCTTTAGGGATTTTAGTCAAATATGAATATATTATTGTTACATACTTCGGGTTCGTTTGTACAAGAAAACACCACTTATATTAAACCGTGTATTTACAACACTAAGGTAAAATACACTACGATGAAATACGTAAATACACTATACACACTAGTCGCACTCGCTGTACTAACACTAAACCTACTACTTTGTACGAAAACACTCCTCTAATTCACTGTACTACACACTGGTCACTTCGTTTTACACTGGTCACTCGTACTATTGCTTCCGATCGCTGTATAAAAACTTTTCTCTATTTGCCAACACATCCCTATTTATACTAAGGTAAAGTTCTACCTCGTTCCCGAAAAATCCAAAGGAGAGGGGGATTTTTGGGCCCAAATGTAAAGGGTTGACGTATGGTTCAAAAAAATGATACTATTTTTCTATTTCAAAGTTCAAAATATAAGCTTAATCCGCTTTCTAAGAAAAAAGAAATCACGAAAATAAGTTTTTGGCACTATAATTGTATAATCGATATAATTATAATCGATTTATGTAAATAATTTAATCGAAATATAAGCTCGTAAGTATATGTAAAAGTGTATTTTTGATTAATATTTAGTATAATCAACAGTAAGTACCATCATTATTTTACAAACCATTTATGATATAAAAAGAAAAAATATAATCGATACAATTTATATAATCGATTGATTACGTTACTTCAAACTTAATACGATTTAGTGTCTGTGGATTTAATACAGCTAAAATTGACAATTACAACTGACATTACTGACGGCTCGCAAGAGTCGCACTCGCAAGTCGCGGACTTCACCCTTCGCTATTTTACGTAGTACCTCTCGTAGAGAGTATAAGTGTTCTGTGCGTAGTACGTACCTGCCTACAGATAGGCATCCTTTAATTTCTGTTTTCCAAAAATCTGTGTTGTAGTATTGTGTCAATTTATAAACATGAAGCATAGTTGCCTGTATTACAAGTAGCAGTTGTTTATATAAATGTAAACGCTTACAGTGAGTTAAACTATACCATAGTACCGTAACCTTACTTCTAGTGAATATCTTATTTTTTTAATTTTATTATTATCTCTGTTCTCAGATTGTTAAAATCTGTAAAATTTTCAGTATTTGTATAACGTTAAACTAGCTATTAATTAACATAATATTCATCTTATTACAAGGGGGCCCAAGTTTCTATGCAACAGTATCAGTCTCCTTTACCGCGTAAACAATAAACAATTCTAATTGTATTCTAAACAATTCTAACAAGTCCAAGTCCTTATAAGCCATGTTCGCTCTTATGCCCTATGACAAAAGATCGTATATGGCGTAGCTGCTTCGGTAACGGCAGCTATTGTTCATCAATAGAATCAGCTCGTCTCTTCCTTTTATTTCCAGATTTTTCCAGCGTCTTAATTCTTCACTTTTCTAGATTATTCGTAACAATATGATAAAAGGAAGATTTGCCAATTTCTTTAAAATTTAAATAGAGAACAGCCACAATTTTCAATCGTTTTTGTTTATCCTAAATTTTCTGTCTGGTTTTCTTAACTTTTATAATATTTTTTAATACACAAGTCTACATTATATATTCCTTCACGAAGTTCAGTCACTTAGTAAGAATTACTTTCTTCCAGATGAAGTTGAAATTTGTTATTATAAAATAATGAGGCTTTTCTTGTCCCTATCTTCTTGAATATAATGTAGTTGAGTTCTACGACCTCTCGCCCTTGTAGCGCTTGATTTATTCCTTTCGTTTTAATTGTCTTTGTTTCCGCTTCAAGCCTACTTATGTACGTGGCTTAACAGGTGTCTATAGACAATGAGATTAAAAGAGTTTTTTAACTTTCTCCGTTATAAAAATTTTCGTTCTCAAATTCTTGAATAAAATTATTTATTCATGAACGAAAATGTTTATATTAAAAATATATTTTTATTTTTTAATCGACATCAAAACGTTCTTAAATTATAAAAAGTCTTCTAGACTTTCGATTTTGAAAAATTTTCTATTTTTTGACAGAGTATCCTAAAACGTAAGAATATTACGTCCTGAAGATGCTTTAAAAAGCGGAACCGGTCGATAAAATTAAATAATTTAGTGTATAATAATAGTGAAATAAAAGTACAAGTGAGTGATAAACTAGTTTCAACTAAAAACAGTGTATCCTCCCTGTTTGGTCTCATATTAGTTTCACAAAGATCTGATTGAGAGTTTATTTTATTTATTTACTTATTTCAAATTCATGCACAAACATGTACAGAGGTGGACTTCACGCTACATGGCATTCTCTTACAGTCAACCTCAATTAAATGAGAACAGTATTGGGGTGCCCAAAATTAATAGTTTACCATAAACATAATTTCATAATTAATATATATTGGACTTAAATAAAAAATGGTTTAATAATAATAATAATATATACAATACAAAACATATATAATACATAATACATACTCACAGCTTCATACTCACAGCTATATGTTTTTTTATTGTGTATATATTATTAATAAACTATTTTGAAATATTCCATTGTGTATATTTTTTTATTTAAGTCCAATATATATAACATACTCACAGCTTCATAAAAAATGATTTAAATAAAAAAAATCGGTACGATAAAAGGGTACTTGAAGAGTAGGTACTCGTATATTTTGGTAATGAAGTTGACGTGAATGTGTAGTATAGTGATGTTAGAAATTTGACTTATGATATTGAGGTGCATTAAGGTTATAAAAATGGTTATAAAGAATAGTAAATAATGTGCAGATTTTCAACTGTCTTCGTTCGTGAATCAGCAGCCATTTTAGTTTGGAGTAACATAATGACATGTGATTGTAATTCGGCAATCCAAAGAAGTAGTGTATACAATTGTTTATCATCCGATAGTAACATATAATATCATTGTTATAATCTATCTAAAAGGGATTGAGATAAATCTGTGAAACACACAGAAGAGCTCTAGAAATACAGGAGTAGAAGTCGGTTGTTGCAGTTTTACTGTATTAAAATTATACCAAATTGTACAACAGTTCTACAAAGAATCGCCGGGACAGACACCACTGCCTTCCCTTCTCCTTTCGCAATGTTAGTTTGACAAAGATCTGATTAAGTGTTTATTTTTTTGTTTATTTATTAACAGTCAACCTTAATCAAATTAGAACATTATTTAAGATGAGGTGCAAAGAAAACTTTTTTCTTTATGGAAGAGGGGGCAATGAGCAGGAGGTGTACCTGATGGTAAACGATCACCGCTGCCCATGGACATCCCGCAATACCAGAGGTCTTGCAGTTGCATACCACTAACATCTTAGATGTCTATTAATGATGGCCATTTTATCCATCAGAAGAGCATATGCATATACCAATATTTATGTAGAACATTTATTAATGTACAAAACTATATACGTGGTTCAGCACTTATCCCATGTTTAGGACAATTTGAAAAACTTGAAAACTCCAACCAACTGAGCAAGTGTTGACACTTGTTCATGTCCCGGCATGAGGGAAGGTCACAGGTTTAAATCCTAACGAATCGAAATTTTTATTTGTTGTTTTTATGTATTTCGAAATGTACAAGTTATTAAGTTAAAAGTGCACTAAAATAAAAAATATGATGTGTGAAATGACTTTCACCATGGTACAAGTTATGTATTTAATTTCGGCGTGACTGGTTAGGCTGCCCATCTAGACGGGTTCGCTGTGCAAAAGTAGTGGACAAAATTCACAGAACGAACGTTGTATGAGCACCTCCATAAAAGTTAAAAGCTTTTGTTAAAAAAAAGGAATCGGGGATAAAATGAAAATGTACGCATTGTTGGAGAATACATTACTATAGATAATTCGAAAGTATCCGTATCATTTCCTCCTGCTACACTAGTTATTGGCAGAGTGCAATAAACTGCTAAATTATTAATATTTATAATAACATTATTACAAATTCTTTAATTATTTTAAAAATATTAGTGCACAATAACGTAAATTTATTGTTTTTGATTTTATCAATTAAATAAAATTAAATATAGGCACGAGCATATTAAAATACATTAAATATTGGACTTTGCCTTAGAACTTTTACTTGCATAGTGAGTACATCAACGTTGAACTACGAAACCGTTTCATCAGGATAGTTATGTGGTTAGTTTCTATATTATGGAAAAAAATTAGGTTACTTGTCGAAACAAAATGGATCTCAAAATGTAACAAACAACATCATATACATAACTTTAGATTTACATTAGAACAATAGGTACTTTTACTGTATTATGCTCATCTTTTCAGTCTCTTATGGAGAAAAGATTGTTAGCTTTCCAAACAGCTTTTATTAGCAGCGGGTACTATTTATTTGCTCGGCAAATAGATTGATTTTAACGACAAATCAACACCATGTTTCAGCTAGGATTTTTGTCCTCTATACAAAGCTAGCAAGGTATAACATATCTATTATCTGTTTATTTTGCAACCACGTGTTCTTAATGTATACCAATTATAATCAGATCGGTCAAGACGTTCTTGAATTATAACAGTACATAAAAAGAAAATAATACATACAAACATTGTTTGGCTTATCGTTTCTAATTTTATGCTAATTTTCATAAAAATCGCAAAATGGTAAAATTTATACCAGTGAGTTATTAAATAAATATTTCTTATATCACATAATCAAAATTTGCCAAAAAAAATGATGTACAGATAGATGCTACTCTCTCTTAACTTAATTGTTGATAAAAAAAAATCCCCGAAAAGAGTGGGGCTTTTAAATTAATAAAAGATAGAAGAAGTTATAAAGCGTAAGTCAACAACCAAAACTATTTATGTGCAATTTTTCGCCATTTTTCACGTGTGCTCTTACGATGCTACTGAAAGCGGAATCAAATAATTTTCTTCGTTGAGTTGTTGATTTCTACAAAGTACCGTTGAATCTATAAAATATCTTATAAAGCGCAAGCTCTAGAGTAATGTTCTATCTATGAGTTCACAGTTCTAAAATCGGTAGTTGTAAATGCAAGCGCATGCCTGCACTGAACAGTTGTTCCATCCCACGGGACTCTGGCCCGGAAAAATATTTCCTGGTGTAGCTCGCTGTCGAGTCACGCGAGCGTTTATTCTAATAGCTAAGCTTATGCCATTACTTATCATTTTCAATATTTTTTGTATATACATTTATATAGAATAAAATGCCCTTACGTGTAATTTTGGACAGAGATCATCTGCTCTAGGAGGACAGAGGAAGGGCTTGGTACTTAATGAGAAGTAAACTACAGAACAAAATTTAAGAATATTCATAATCTTTATTGTAACCGATAATTTAGCCAGTTGGTTACAGCCACGGATTAAATGGATACGCCTTCAAGACAACGTCTCAGTTTGTCAGTATGGCTTGCATTACACACATATATACAGAGTTATACTACTTACAGATGAAATAAAATCACTTCAAGGGTAATTTTTAACCCTTGGCATCTCATTTGGTACGATAAAATAGGTGTAACATGGTTTATTTCTATTTTTACACAATATATTTACAAATGTATGACATTTTTGACAGTGATAGGAGCGTTTGCTCATATATACGGTGACACGTTTTCATCCCAATAGTGTGTAGTAGTGATGTGTTCTGTGGTTGTGGCTTTCGCAAGATTTATTCGTCGCTTTGTATTATGAACACTATATGTACGTTCAAAAAAGAAAACGTCACGATTTATTGAATATAATATAATAATATAATATCGCTGGACAAATTACACAAATCAATCTAACCCAAAAGTAAGCAAATTATTTGCTTGTGTTATGGGTTTTAGTCAATGATAATAATACATAGAAATACCTGGGGTCTGGGTGTGTACCCAATAGGGTGGAGTGAAAAAAAAAAAATTTTTTTTCCTTAGCCTGGGGGTCAAATTTGTAGCTTATAAAAAACAAAAATTTTTGAACAAAAAAAAAAAAAAATTTACTCAACATCTTGAGGCAGCCCACTCATTTTTAAAATTAATTACGAGTAAAAATATTTGGTTGCAAAAAAAAAAAAATTTGTCTTCTAATGTCTTAAAACATCCAAGAATTGGCAATTATGATCATTTCCAACTCAAATTTTATTCTAGTGCCCTAATGAGGAATGTTACTTTTTTGGATTTTTTTTAAATATTAAAACAATAGTCACAAAATTTTTTTTTAACTTGTGATTTTTAATTGGCATAAAAGAGGACACTTTGAAGTTTTTAGAACGCTTTTAAAAATTTTTTTTTTGCAACCAAATTTTTTACTCGTAATTTATTTTAAAAATGAGTGGGCTGCCTCAAGATGTTGAGTAAATTTTTTTTTTGTTCAAAAATTTTTGTTTTTTATAAGCTACAAATTTGACCCCCAGGCTAAGGAAAAAAAAATTTTTTTTTTCACTCCACCCTAGTACCCAAGCAGCAATCAAGCATGTTTAATACCCATAAAGCAGCTCATATAGAACTTAAAGTTCTATTGCAGCCGTACAATGGTGTAAAAAGATGCTTTTATCGGTATAAGAGACCTTTATGAGTTTATATACAGCCTAATGCTGTACAAGGCCTTTCTTAGAGTTCCGCGTAAGCTTTAGGCGTTATATCTGAATATTAATACACTACTGTACAGCTTTAAGCAATTTGTAACTCATTAGGCTGATTTTAATCCTTAAAGCTGTACATTAGCTGTATTTTGTTTAGCACGGGAATTTATTACAGCTTTAAGTGTTATTATAGTATCACTCAACGCTTGTTTCTGTAAAATGGGATATGCAATCACCGTTCTACAGCTAATATTTATGGCGTAATTGTAGACTGTTATGCAGCCAATGGTGTTAAAAAATCTGCATATACAGCTATAGTACAGCTCAAGGCTGTATTACTGAGAAAATTGTTGTTTGCTGTTTTTATATCTACATAGTTGATATCATGTGGAAAAAATCAAGAGGAATATTGAAAAGGAATATTTAAATATTATAAATTACCAACCAAGTAATCGTGATGAAGATAAAGCTGAAAAATTACTAATTCAGGTAAACCTACAATCGTCATTTTTATTAATGTTCAAGGAAAAGGGTTCCGTAACAAAAACATTAAAAAGTGATTGTAGGTTATGTGATTTATTATTTTTTAGGCTTATCTTCTTCATTAAGGTTACTTGGTTGGTAATTTACAATAACTGATTTTTTTTAATGTCATAAGATAGCAAACAAGCAGATCGGTCTCCTGATGAAAAGAATTAACCATCGCCTACAGACAGCAAAAATGTTAATGGTGCGTTGCTCTCTTGTGGCAAGGTCTAATGCCCAATGCATAAGTTTACCGGCCACCTTACCCTCCAAACCGGAACATGACAGTGACTAGCACTGACGCTTTGCAGCAGGAATAGATAAGGCGGTGGTACCAGACCCGGTCGAGCCAATGCAGAGCTCTATCACCTAGTAACCACGATGGAAGTGACTCGCATAGCCCATCGGTTGTCTTTTACGACCTGCCTGGCAGAAAGGCAATTGGTCTATTCTTCAAAGAATATATAAAAAAAAGTTAAAAAGAGAAATAAAAATCATTACACTGAGAAAATATGTATTTTTTTATTTTTAACTTGCTACTATACGGAGTTTTACAAAAGCGGGTGTTAAGTCGAAAGAGGGTGACTCAGAGGGTCATCTTGAACAACTTTTGTTCAACGATTTGTGAAAATTCCCGAAAAACAATTTTGTTTTTCCATTGTGAAAAGTCACGTGACCAACAAAGTTTCTATGGAGAATCAATATTTTTTTCGCGAATTTCCAAAAGTCGTTAAACAAAAGTTGTTAAGAATGACCCCCTGAGCCACCCCCTTGCGGCTTACTGTACCACTTTTGCAACACCCTGTATATATGTATACTTACAATCGTTTTAAAAATATTATATACTTAGATACAATTACAGGCTAAAGAGTATGTGTTTCTCTTTGAAGAACTAATAATATTAAATCACAAGCACGAAATAACGTATTCTTCTTAAAAATATTTTTGTGATAGACCAATATTTAAAGGGCTTGATTTTTCGTTCTTGATCAACTTAGTTATATCAAGTTGTTTTCTTGGTCATTATAATTCACCTTTATCCTCCCACAAACTGGGTACGATACAAATACGGTTTTGGCTTCTCTCAATTGTTTTTATTATTTTATAAGGCATATTTCCCTGAAAAATAAAGTAAAACATGATGAAAATACATGTCTCATAAGTTATAGTTAACAATAAGTTGGTTTAGTTGTAAAGTCAAACGACCGACGTCAATACAACACAATAGCGAAATCAAGTGACAAACATATGTTTTGTATTTAGGGTTCTTCAATTTTTGTACGCATCTCTAAACATAAGTTAAGTGATTAAAAGCCAATTACTGTACAATAGATTTATATAGGGACTTAGTACAGCCTAAAGTGTATTTGGACGGTAATTAAAAGCCAATAGCCGTATAATAGAACAAAAAAGAGATTCAGTACAGCTATTTGCAGTATATCACCCTCCAAATACACTTTAGGCTGTATAACAAAACGCCGCCATTATTGTGTATTAAAAACAACATTAAAGAAATATATTGTTAAATAAAAGATATATTTAACAATAGCTAAAGCTATATCTTGACATTTATATACAATATTGTACCATAAATACTTGTATATTCTAACCTTAAACACAAACACTTACCGTATTTCGCAATGATTTTATTTGTGTTATCTTGATTATTTCGTTGGCGCGTGAATATTTTGAGGAAAAACATACACGACTTCACAGTCATTTAGAATTTGCACTTTGAATACACACTTGAATACTGCTCCAAGTCCAAGAATTTATCGTTTATTAATATATTTTTAATTATGGCGTCTGCAGACATAATGTTATACAATATCAAAAACAGATTAGTTACTTTTTATCATTTTCAAATTTTCAAAATTCTATTAAGAACATTTAGCTGCACAAGAGAGTATCTTAAGTATTATAGTTTCTTTATACACCGAATAACAGCCTTTGTACAGCCTATACCAGCTGGTACAGCTATTGTGCAGCCTATTTAACTCTTAGCTGTACAAGACAGTTACAAGAGAGTATCTTTAGTGTTATAGTTTCTTTATACACCAAATAACAGCCATTGTACAGTTTATAGCAGCTTGTATAGCTATTGTGCAGCCTACATAACGCAATAAGCTCTATAACTTGGGGCCCTTTTTGGTGTTATATCGGCTGTAGAAGCGCTTCTACAGCCTTTGTACGGCTTCGTATACAGCTTTAAGTTTAAAAATGAACCTAAATGCAGCCTATATACAGCTTAACGTGCTACTTGGGTATTATGTATATAAATACTATTTTATTTTATATTTTATGTATAAAATAAAATATATTTATATTTATTTATTTATGTATAATATAAATACTATCATATACATAATACACATCCAGATCCAGAGAAACAAACATCTATGCTCATCATAGAAATATTTGTCCCGGATGGGGATTGAACTCTAGCTCCACAGATTCGTAGTTAGTTTTACTAACCACCTAACCAATGAGGGGGTGAAATTAATATACCATCTACTTTTTGTCAGGCAGTTCACAAAAGGTAAGCTGAACGAGAAGCTTCTATCGTGACTACTAGATGGTAGAGTTCTTACGTTTCGCCCGGGTTTGTTATCACCACCTTGCCTATACCTGCCGCAACAGGCTTGTCTCTGTCGTATCGTATCCTCCCACCATTAAATATTTTGTGTCTATAGATGATGCTTGTTTCTTTCCATCAGGAGAGCCATCTGCTTGTACGCTGAGCCATCTTACGCTATAAAAAAAATCATATATATAATTGACGATTTTGCACATATTCATACCGATAGGCGGCAGGAAGGGGAAACGCCCCCCCCCCTGTGATTTCTTTACCTCTCTACCAACTATACTACTAGGTGGTAGAGTTCTGCATTGTATTGCCGGGTCTGGTACCACCGCCTTACCTATTCCAGCCGCAATAACGTCAGTGCTTGTCACTGTCGTGTTCCGGTTTGGAGGGTAAGGTAGCCGGTAAACTTAAGCATGTGGCATTAGACCTCGTCACAAGATAGCAACGCAACATCAACATCTTTGGTGTTTATAGGCGATGGTTGACTCTTTCCATCACGATACCACAGAATACAACAGAAGACAATCTAGATACACCTAGTCTTCGAGCAACGCACACATACACAGCTCTCACAGACGCGAAATCTCGGTAGTTTCGGTAGGTAGTAATTATTGATATTCTCCGCCGCCGTTAACAAGCTGCCGCGGCATATTGTTTAAATTATTTTTGGTTTGTTTGTAAGTGGGTTATTTATTTTGAACTTCGATTTTATTATTATTATATACTTATTTAGAACGCCATTTATGTCATCAACTCAACAACAAATAAAATACCATTGTTCACTATTTTTGTCTGTCTGTCTGTTTGTTCCAGCTAATCTCTGAAACGGCTAGACCCATTTTGACGGGACTTTCACTGGCAGATAGCTGATGTAATAAGGAGTAACTTAGGCTACTTTTGTTTTAGAACTTTTTCCACGCGAACGAAGTCGCGGGCACGGCTAGTCTATACATACAAATAAATAAAATTGGAGTGTCTGTTTGTAATATTCAAATACCCGCTTTTTACTAAATGCATATGGATGTATACACAACACATATACCAAAACAGCATTTTTTACCGTTTTTGTCTGTCTGTCTGTCTGTTTGTTCCGGCTAATATCTGGAACGGCTGGACCGATTTTGACGGGACTTTCACTGGCAGATAGCTGATGTGACAAGGAGTAACTTGGGCTACTTTTTTCGAAATTTTTCCACACGGACGAAGTCGCGGGCTCAGCTAGTTTAAAATAAAAAGAACATCAACTTCATATCGTATTATTATTTCACGTTTGATTATTTAATGTCATTATACATATTTAAATAAGCCACATTTAAAATTGGAGTATTCTATACAAATAAATAAAATTAATGTGTCAGTTTGTAATATTAAAATAATCGATTTTTACTAAATGCGTATGAATGTATACACGGTACATATACCAAATAATATTTTCTACAATTTTTGTCTGTCTGTCTGTTTGTTCCGGCTAATCTCTGGAACGGCTGGACCGATTTTGATAGGACTTTCACTGCCAGATAGCTGATATAATAAGTAGTAACTTAGACTACTTTAATTTTCAAAATTTGTCCACGCGGACGAAGTCGCGGGCTCAGCTAGTCATTTATAAAATCATTCACCTTAAACTTAAAAACCTCTCTAACTCGGTTAATTTTGACCAGAAGGGGAAAAGTCATATAACCTTTTTGATGTAAAATTATAAGTTCTACGCATTTTATTCAAAACTTTTTCAGAAAAGCAAAAAACGATTTAATTTTTTTTCAACACTTGCCGGTGGTTGGCGACCAAATTACCGTTAGTAAAGAAGAGTGACATATTTTGATTTAAAATTTTACTTTACTTGTAAGATACTAGTGTCAGTTTTTTGTTCATAAGCCAAAGTGACAACCCTAGCGCGACCGCCGAGTTTAGGTATAAAAAGTGAAGTACATGCACAAGATTGACTTCTGTGGTATTCTGTGACGATACCCAATCTGCTTGTTTGCTATCTTATAATATAAAAAAAATCTACTGTCGTTGAAAAAAATACTATATTTTTATCAACGACAGTAGATGTTTTAATTTTAAATTGATAGATATTATAATTATAATAAAATTGATAGATAATATAATTGATAGATTTTAAAATGGTCGGTTTCGGCCGGAACTGGAACAGAAGCTTCGGTCAGAAAATACAGTTTCGGTCGGTCACTATTTATTACCTAATTTGCCCCCCCATCCCCTCTCATGCCCAAAACCTGGGTATATCCATGATTTATGGGTTTGATAACATTACTCTCTTTTGTTCCCTTGCTAGTTGTTGTTCCAATATGATTTCGTTACGAATCTATATGTATAATATCCATACCTACTATAATTTAATATTATAATTGCAAAATTCTGTCTAATTATTTGTCTACCTCTCACACTTTTATGGCTAAACCATTGAATCGATTTTAATGAAATTTGGTATAAATTGTTGAAAATCTGGGTCCAAATATAGGCTCACTTTTTTTCAAAAATATATTCCTAAGTGAGTAAAATAGAGGATGAAATTTTTTAAGAAAAACTACATGAACGGCATGTTAATCTAGCATGTCATCAATATACCGGGCGCCCACGCGGGCCAAGCTGCGCGTATCATTTAACGTAGAAATGTGTAAAGGAATGGTACTTCACTACATAGTATAAAACAAAGTCGCTTCCTCTGTCTGTCCCTATGTCCTTATGTCCCTATGTATGCTTAAATCATTAAAACTACGCAACAGATTTTGATGCGGTTTTTTTAATAGATAGACTGATTCTTGAGGAAGCTTTTAGTATATAAACCTTTCCGATATTCTCACGGGAACAAAAGCTACGCGGGTGAAACCGTGGGCAGGTCGCTAGTACAAAATAAACGAATTCCTTTATTTGATGTAAATCTCTTTCAAAATAACTCTATGGTGCGGTGAGAAGTCTATTTTACCTTCAACGAACGCCTCAAACACCCCGTCTCAAGGGTCAATCTTTGTAAGACATTTTTTGATGGATCGTCCATATTTCATTTCCACACAGAAACATTATGAATATAAATCATCTATTTAAATGAGCCATGGTGTTTTGTTTTCACGGCGATCTCTTTTGCCATTTATTGTATTAAGTCCACCTTTGTGCTTTGTTGTGCATTTTAATTAAATTGTTTACTTAATTTTAAGTACTAGTAATTATTTTAGACATCGAAATATACCCTCGTGGTCATGATATTTCGCCTATTCGGCTCAGATCACGATCCTGCGTTCAATCCCTGCGTCGGACAAGTGTTATTGAAGTTTTCTTGAAAATCCAAATAAAAAAAGCAAATTTGAGTCTGATGGTGGTGTTTTAACATTACCTTACCTCGAAAAAGTACGTAAAGCAATTGATCTCGGTTATCTTTAGAAACAAGTGTTAATCGTTACCAGGTTGGTAAATCGTGATAACAAGGAACACCAAGGACCTTCACGTCGACCGAAAAACCGGGGAATCGTGATGAACCTATGTATAGACATTTTTTCGTTATGCTTATTTCAAAACGAGCATGATTATACTTTATTTTACTTTACAAAATATTTACAGTTACTATACGTTGATGCCGAAATTATTAAGAAAATTACAAATTTATAGAGCGCTAATGTTTTAACTAAAATTACCAAAACCGCAAAGGGGCCAAGCGTGGTTAGAAGTTATTTTATATTTACATAATTTGATAGCAATAATTATATATTCATATTTAAGGAATATCAAATATGCGCGAATTTCTCATGAGACATTATATTAATTTTAGCTTAAAAATACAAGAATGTTTTGCTGGTATAAGTTATTTCATCTTTGAAATATAAACTCGACAAAAATTGTTTATATATTTATACAAATAAATAAAATTGGAGTATTGTGTATGTAATCCATACAAATTGTGTGTATGTATGTGTTTGTTTGTTCGTCTTTAATGGCAAAACGGAGCGAACATTTGATGTGATTTTTTAAGTGGAGATAGGTAAAGGGATGAAGAGTGACATAGGCTACTTTTTGTCTCTTATGTTACGCGAGCGAAGCCGTGGGCAAAAGCTAGTATTAAAATAACCGCTTATTACTAAATGCATATGGAAGTATACCCGTACATATGGTAAAATAACATATTTACAATTTTTGTCCGTCTGTTTGTTTGTTTCGGCTAATCTCTGAAATGGTTAGAATGATTTTGATGGAACTTTCACTAGCAGAAAGCTGATGTAATAAGAGGTAAAGCATAAAGTGATCTCACCTAATTCAAATATTTTTTTGTAGTTTATGTACGCGGTAAGACAATTACCAATTTATTATAAAAAAATCATAACTTGAAAACTACCTGGCCTAGATATTTCTATACTTAAAGCTCATTACACACGGTTAAGATGCTATAATATTTGATGTTAAGATGCCCTTATATAAAATATTACAGTATCTTAACGTATTACACATGGCTAAGTTACTGTTACGTACTTCGGGTTCGTAATTGTAAGAAAACACCAATTATAATAAATAAAACCGTGTATTTACAACACAAATACACACAACACAAGACAACACAATGTAATACTAAATACAGTACCCGGCGATAAATATTGCACATCGAACTTTGGAAAGAGACAATCGGATAATTTCGGCTTCGTAAAGCGTTATCTCTGTCCCACACTACCTATGTGACGTTTAGTCAGTCGTTGTTCAAGTACGATAGAGTGCAGTCGCGTCCCGAAAAAAATATATATTTAGAGTTGATAACACCCACAAATTTAAATAATTTAAAGTTGTAATATGGCATCTTTCGGAAAAAGAGGGAAACCTTTACGAGGTCAGTCACGTGAAATTATCTACAATGTTTATAAATACTTTGTAAGCGAAGCTGATAGATTTAAAAAAAAAGTAGATGAAAATGTAAGTTGTTATTTTAAGAAGATTCAAGAGCGAGTTGCAAATGCCACTGGAATTTCAAGAAGAACTTTGAACAATATATTAAACGAAGTCAGTACTGAAACACATTCGACTGAAATTAAGTTCAGCACTCCAAAAAAAGGGAGACCAAAAAAGCAATTTCGTTTGGATATGGACGATTTTGATTACGATGTTGTTCGAAGAATGGTGTATGATTTTCACTTACGATTTAATGAACTGCCAACAATAAAATCATTAAAAGCTAAGTTATCTGAAGCTATTAATTACAATGGGTCTGAAAAAACATTGAGAAAAATACTTCATGACATGGGATTTCAGTTCACTAAAATGGAAGATAATCGAAAAATTCTAATGGAAAAGCACGACGTTAGTCTCAAACGAATGGAATACCTTGATAAAATACGCAAATTTCGCGAAACAGGAAAAAATATCGTCTACATGGATGAGTCATATATACATGCATCCCACACTAAAGGGAAATCTTGGAGTGACGATAAGAAAAAAGGAGTAAAAAAGCCAATTTCAAAAGGTCAACGTTTGATAATAGTTCATGCGGGAAATGAAAAAGGCTTTGTACCCGGTGCTTTTTTAACGTATAAATCCACGGACACTACAGGTGACTATCACAATGAAATAAATAACGATAACTATGAGAAATGGCTGGTTAACCAATTAATCCCAAATATACCCAGTGATTCTGTTCTAGTTATCGACAACGCACCCTATCACAACAAGTATGTTGAGAGACCCCCCAACTCAAACACCATTAAACGGGAAATGATCAACTGGTTAAACAGACATGAAATTCCAGTTGATCCAAAATTAACAAAAACCCAGATTTACGCTATTATATGTCAGCACAAGGAGAGGTATACAGAGTTTTCTGTGGACAAAATACTTGCCGAACATGGGCACACTGTGTTGCGATTGCCACCATATCATCCGGATTTTAATCCAATTGAAAATATATGGTCTCAACTGAAAGGCTATGTAGCCTCTAGAAATGTGGGTATGAACTTAACTACAGTAAAAACATTATTGACTGAAAAAGTAAACATGATCGGCGCTGAAGAGTGGAAAAAGGTTTGCGATCATGCAATCAAATGTGAGAATGAATATAGAAGCATTCAACACAGTTTAGACAATTACACTGATAGATTAGTAATAAATACGGCTGATAGTGACAGTAATATTGACCTCTTTGAGAGCACAGATAGTGAAATGGAAGTAATTGAGAATTAGAATTATTATTATTTTTATTGCAATGTCTCATTTTAGCAATAGGTATAATGGTGTTTATTATGTACACTAAAGCTGTAATGTTCCAAAATAATTAAATACGTAAACATAATGTAAAAATGTTTTTTTATTTTATTTTACCCCAACCTAAAGCCATCACTTATAGAAAAATTAGTGTATTTTATACAAAGAATAAAAATATCAAAAGAAGCAAATCATACTTGTTTTAACAGCTCCTAATAGGTACCGGACTGTTTGTATTTTGTGCGACAGAGACAACGCTCTACGAAGCTGAAATTAGCCGATTGTCTCTTTCCAAAGGTCGATGTGCAATATTTATCGCCGGGTACTGTACTCTGATTAACACTAGTCACTCACTGTACTAACACTAAATTAACCGACTACAAAATAAAACAATTCTCTCTTCGCACAGGTCACTTCAAGTATCGCTCTCGATAGCTTTATAAAAACTGCCCTGTATTTGTCAACACATTTCTATTTATACTGAGGGTAAAGTTCTACCTGGATCCAGAAAAATCTAAATGTATCGGGAAACAATGAATCACTTCTTATTGTAAACAACTTATGATAGTACACGCTATTTTCACCCTTATACCTAACACCACAAAGTTCATTATGGTATAGCTATTCGGATAACGGCCAACTATTTGTTTATTAATAGGAGTAACTATCTCTTTCTTTTATTTCTAGATCTCTCCAACGTCCCAACTCTTCACGTTTCTAGATTATTCATAACACTAACCCCTCTTAGTTATGTTCGTCCCGAACATCATTACTTCCATTATAGATGGCTAATCGATCAACATGAACAATCTTTATGGTCCCTCTTGGTTGCTTCTGCACTCGGTAGGTTACGTCACTGATTCGTGTGATTACTTTGTATAGCCCATCCCAACGTTGCTGTAACTCAGGTGATTTTCCTTTTCGTCGAACCGGATTATGTAACCAAACAAGAGATCCTTCCTGAAAACCACGATGATTGGCGTTGCGGTCGTATCTTGTCTTCATCCGCTGACTTGATTCTAATGCATTTTCGCTTATTAGCGAGTGTATATCACGTAATCTTTCACGAATGTCTTCAACATATACCGGTATACTTATTTGGGTCTCCGCATTCGGCGGCGGGCCCCCAGTCATTAAGTGTGCTGCTATACGTAACTGTCTACCGAACTTAGCATAGCCTGGCGTTACATTCATGCTTTCGTATTCCGCTGTTCGGTAAGTCAGTAAGAACAAAGATATGTACTTATCCCAGTCTTTTTGGTGATCTTCTACCAGCTTGGCTAAGTGTCGTTCCAAAGTCTGGTTAGATCGTTCGACTATTCTGTCAGATTGGAGGTGGTATGGGGTGGTTCTTGTTTTGTATGTTCCTAATAATTTACACATTTCCTGGAATACATTAGATTCAAAGTTTCTGCCTTGCCTTGATGGTGACACCTTCCTTCGGAATAAGCGGTATTTTTTGTAACAATTTTACTTCCGACACCAGTTCTTACGTACTTCGGGTTCATAATTGAAAGACAACGCCACTTATATTAAAATCGTGTTTTTACAGCATAAATATACACAACACAATGTATTACTAAATACTCTGATTAACACTAGTCACTCACTGTACTAACACTAAACTTAACCGACTACACAATAAAAAACTTCTCGCTTCGCACGGGTCGCTTCAAGTATCGTTCTCGATCGCTTTGTAAAAACTGCCCTGTATTTGTCGACACATCTCTATTTATACCCAGGATAAAGTTCTATCTGGATCCAGAAAAATCTAGATGTATCGGGAAACAATAAATCACTTCTTATTGTAAACAACTTATGATAAGACACGCTATTTTCACCCTTATGCCTAATACCACAAAGTCAATTATGGTATTGCTATTCGGATAGCGGCCAACTATTTGTTTATTAATAGGAGTAGCTATCTCTTTCATTCTAGTTGGTATAATTTTTATTTAGATTCCCATGAGATCATGTTATCATGAATTAAAATAAGGTGTAACGTAACTAACACGACTTATATATACATATAATATGTATATAGGTGAACGGCTAGTCTTGTATATTTTACTGTTTTATATATGAACAGCTAGATTTGTGTTTTTTATAATTTTTTTTGATGAAAATGATTTTATTAAAAAATTTGTTCTTCAATAAATCATCAATAACTTTTGAACAAATATTTTTTGCTGACATTACTAATTTCACACTTGTGATATAAAGTTATATTAAGCGCGATCCTATTATCAGTTGGAATGCATAGTAACTATTATATTATAGGTACTAGATGCATTATAAATAAAAGTTTTTGGCGAATCCCACGGGATCACCTAATTTTTCGGGATAAAACGTTGCCTATATGCTATTCCAGGTCATCGTCTACCTATGTGCCAAATAACATTCAAATCCGTTCAGTAGTTTTTGCGTGATTGAGTAACTAACATCCATTCATCCAAACATCCATCCATCCAAACATCCCAACTTTCACATTTATATTATTAATACAGATAGATAGATTATGAGGCACTGCAAACGCGCATATCCTAACAAAATAAAAACATCCTGTTTTTATATTAAGATACGAAGAAATATATATTTCGTATCTTAAGATCATATCTAAAGATATGAAATATATATTTCTTCGCATGAAATATATATTTCTACGTCGTTCGGTATCTTAAGATACTAAAGGTAAAATATATATTATCTTAGTCGTATGTGATGGTTCATACGATTTGTATGTAAGCGATTTCTGAAATTTGCTTTAAAATATATTATATTAAGGCATCTTAAGATCAAATATTATAGTATCTTAGCCATGTGTGATGAGCTTAATAGTCATGTCGATAATAATCCCTTTTTTACTAACATACTATTGATCCGCTACTTACGGGACACCTGTAGGCAGGGATTTAAAACGTTATCAAATAACAGAACAAATTTTTCGATACATAACGTTATTATTGTAGCGATACCTCAGTAACAAAATTATTTTAGAACACTATGTTATCGCTACCAAAATAACAGAACGAAATTATGAGCGGTAAATAACGTTATAAATATTGATATTTATGCGACGTTGCCGCGTTTCATGCTGTTTCGTGATTGGTCGATGGTTCACCAACTACCATGACTGCGAGTTGGCAACAAGCAGGGATTTAAAACGTTATCAAATAACAGAACAAATTTTTCGATACATAACGTTATTATTGTAGCGATACCTCAGTAACAAAATTATTTTAGAACACTATGTGTATCGCTATCAAAATAACAGAACGAAATTGTGAGCGGTAAATAACGTTATAAAAATTGATATTTATGCGACGTTGCCGCGTTTCATGCTGTTTCGTGATTGGTCGATGGTTCACCAACCACCATGACTGCGAGTTGGCAACAAGGTACCTACGCAAATTTACAAGTTTGATGTAATGAGACATCGCGATTTAAGATTTACGAGACACGCATTAAAAATATTTACAAGCGGTACGCATGGTTTTCAAAAAAATATTTTTAAAGGATTCCAACCTACATATTTAAAATTAGAAAACAATTCTAACTTTTAATACTTATTATTATACCTACATAAGACAATGTATCTTTATGAAACATGTTTTTTTCTCCCGTGAGTTTTTATGTAATAAGAAACGTTACTAGGTATCTTAGAGTTTTCTTTAAAATGCAAATTATTAACGTAATTACCCCGTGTTGGTTCCGGGCTCTTTGTAGAATAGACGAACTGCCGTACTCCCAGGCAGGTCGTAAAAGGCGAGCGATTGGCTATGCGAGTCACTACTACCGTGGTAGAATTCCGGATTGTCTCACCCGGGTCTGATACCACCGCCTTATTCCTGCCGCAATAGCGTCAGTGCTTGTCACTGTTGTCTTCCCGTTTAGAAGATAAGGCAGCTGGTAAATTTATGTGTGTGGCGTTAGACCTCGCCACAAGATAGCAACGCACCATTAACACCTTTGGTGTCTATAGGCGATGGTTGACTCTTTCCATCAGGAAACCCATCTTCTTGTTTGCTATCTTAAGGTATAAAAAAAATAAAAAAATGATTTTTTTCAAGCAAATGTGTTATTTATTAACTAGCTTTCACCCGCGGCTTCGCCCGCGTAGTATTAGTAGTAAGTAGCTTACCTATGTCCTTCCCCAGAATTAAGGCTATCCATTTGAAATATCATCACCAACAGCTTTACAGATTAACCATGACCATGAATCATACATTTACAAAGATAAACAAATAGACGGACAATTAGACGTCTCTTTAATTTTTATTATGTAAGGTGAGAATTCTGTAAGGTTAGTATGCATATTATTGAATTTATTGAAGAGCGTGGCTTACAGCAGCAGCAAAATATAAAAATCTGTAAAATATAATTCCTGAAACTTTCCGCTAAATTATTTAAGCATAGATTTTTGTTTGTCTTTTAGTTTAATTTTTGAATTAAAGCTGTTAAGCACGATGATCAATTTTTTGAACTGTAAAATGTTTTCTTAGTCACAAAATTTATTAAAAAATATCGATGTAGGGTCACTGCGTCGGTAACGCGACGGCTTCCAGTATGCGATCACTTGAGGGGCTAGGTTTCTTTAATTAAAGATAATAAAAAGCATTTTGACGTAAATACGTCTTTGAATTTGCCTTCATAGAGGGGACAGTTCAAAAAACTGATGATAACGAAATTGGGGGATACAGTTTGATGTAATAGCTATATAACTATCACCAACATCCAAAATATAGAAAAATCTTAAAAACAACAAAGAAAAATATCGACACGCGGGATTTGAACCTGCGACCATCTCCCTAAAGCCGGGACGCTCTTCCACTGAGCTAGTGTCGACGGGCTCGAGGCGAGCTACATAATATTTTGCTTATTTATGATTGTATAATTTAGAGTCTGATGTTGTAGAAGCATAAAGATGCATCTCATCAGTTTACGACCAAATATTTTCTTGATAGAACTTTTTTAATTCACTCACTAAAATAGGTGGTCGCAAATCCACCCTGGTCGGAAATTATGATGTTAGTTTGCGACCGCCCTGATTTAGTACGAAAAAAAGTAAATTAAAATAAGTAAATAAATAAAATATTGCTTTCTTTATATGATGGCAGCCCCGCAAGATAAAAGAAACACAAAATGAAAAATACCAGTTTTCTTAGGACTACTTTAAGGAAAATTTACTCGGCGAGGAAAATGACGTTATCAAAATATTGCTTAACTCTTATGTTGTCAACCACAACCAAATTAGTAAAGAAATGTTAAGAAAATACGGTCACCGTGCATGTGATAGCGTTGTTATCATCCGCGCGGTGACTACTGACAAATGAGTCTAGTCACGAGTTGGGAAAATCACTGTTTGTAAATAATGAACTTCGATGGTGCCTATAAAGGAGAATTTGAATAAACATGTTTTGTATCTATGCGCGGGCATCCGTATAAGTATAAACATGTCATTGGATAATTAGCTCAACGTTTAAGTACCTAATTTTTTTACATATTCGGTATTAAAATCGAGTACTGAATACCCTCTTTTAGTATTTAGTTTTTATCAGTCAGTTACTTTATAAAATAATTTACAGATGTGAAACGAAAAAACAAGTTGTTGTTAGTCTAGATGATTAGTATTTAAAATGAATATTTATTTTTTATATCATAAGATAGCAAACAAGCTGATGGCTCTCCTGATGGTATGAGAAACCATCGTCTATACTCTAGACGTCAAAAATGTTAATGGTGCGTTGACATCTGTGTGGATGTGTTTGGTGGTCGGCCACCTTACCCTCCAAACCGGAACAAGACAATAACAAACAAGTGGTAGATTTCTGCGTTGTCTCGCCCGGGTATTTGGTACCACTGCCTTACCTATTTGTGTCAACGCACCGTTAACATTTTTGATGTCTATAGGCGATGGTTTCTCTTTGCATCAGGATGGCTCGCCTGATGGAAAGAGAAACCATCGCCTATAGACATCAAAAATGTTAACGGTGCGTTGCCATCCGCGTGGCGGGCTTACAATGCAACATGCACAAGTCTACCGGCTACCTTACCCTCCAAACCGAAACAAGACAATGACAAATAGGTGGTAGATTTCTGCTTTATCTCGCCCGCGTATTTGGTACCACCGCCTTACCTATTTGTATCGCAATAGCGTCAGTGCTTGTCGCTGTCCTGTTCAGGTTTGGAGGGTAAGGTAGCCATTAAACTTATGCATGTGGCATTGGACCTCGCCACAAGATAGCAACGCACCATTAACACCTTTGGTGTCTATAGGCGACGGTTAACTGTTTCCATCAGGAGACCCATCTGCTTGTTTGCTGTCTTATGATAATCTTCCTGAAAATTTGAACCGATTCGAACCAGAAAATATTGAGAAAAATTTGCAAAAACCTCAAAAAATTAACGAAATAGTAATCAGCGCTTTTCTTTGAAAACTGCGTACAATGCATAAATTGCATCAAAATTAGTTTTTCCGTTCGGGAGTTATCGTTGACAAAAAATTTAAAAAAAATTGTTTTTTCGACAAAACTTAGAAATTTTTCAAACAGCATTTTTTTTATCTTCTTTATTATTTTAGTACTAAAAGAACTACGTCAAATGCCGTTTCAAAAATTAAAATCGATACAAATTTTCAAAACTAATAGCTTTTCACATATAAAAATTACGTTATTTACAGGAAACTTACTTCGTAATTTTAAAATAACTTTCAGACAAAACAAAATATACCGATATAGTTTAAAATTTGATCAGTTCTTCTACTTAAAAGACTGCGTCAATTACCATAAATTGAATTAAAATCAGTTGATTCTTTCGGGATAAGTCAGTTACGAAAGTTATTGAAAAAAGTTTTTTTTGTTACATTTCTTCGACATTTTTTACCTAATAAAACAATTTTGAGTTTAAAAATTGCGTTGAATGTTATTCGAACGTTGGTCATCATTTTGAAAAAATATACATCTTTTTGAACAATGAATAACTAAGTACCTATCATTTTAAAAAAACTTTAGATTTCGAACTCTTAGAACTCAAAACATAGAGTTTTGAGTGAGCTTAAGCATAGTTTTTTTTTGTTTGAGCTTAAAATACCTCAATTTAGCGGGAAATTTCAGGGATGACCTGCAAGGTCAACCGGCTTTCAGATTTTTTAATACAGTTACATAAGTTGGTTAGATAGCTGTGTTACATACATAGCAATCCTAATAGATAGGTATTATTTATTTAGGTTTGTGGTATAATTCGGTATATAATAGAATAAGTATTATTTTCATAGGTAATTTTAGGTTAGGTATTACCTTTTAATTGCAAGTTTTATTTATAACTAGCTGTGCCCGTGAATTCGTCCGCGTGGGATTTTTTTGCCTAAGTTACTCCTTATTGCATCAGCTATCTCCCAGTGAAAGTCCCGTCAAAATCGGTCCAGCCGTTCCAGAGATTAGCCGAAAGTTTATTCCGGCTGTCTGTCTGTCTTAAACAGACAAAATCGTAAAAAGTGTTATTTTGTTATAAGTACCGAGTATTATTTTATTATTTATTTATTTATTTATTACACAGTACATGAATATATATATATACATCCATATGCATTTAGTTAAACCCGGATATTTTAATGTCACAAACAGACACTCCAATTTTATATATTTGTATAAATTACGTTAGTATTTTCGATAGGTTATTTTTATACCAATAGTTATTTTTATTTTACGTGTTTTATTTAAATTTTGATAATAAAATATATTTTAATAAATAACTAATATGAACATGTTAATATTATTTTTTATACAATATTAGCGGCACACCCGACTATGTCGAGATTTTTAATAAAGTAGCTTAAAAAGAAAAGTTAAATAAGTTGTCTTGTAAGTAAGGTTAAATTAGTCTACCCCGCGTTGGTCCCGGGCTCCTTTGAAGAATAGGCCAACTGCCAGGTAGGTCGTAAGAGGCGACTGATTGGATTTACGAGTCACTACCATCGTGGCTACTAGGTGGTAGAGTTCTGCATTGTCTCGCCCGGGTCTGGTACCACCGCCTTACCTATTCCTGCCGCAATAGCGTTAGTGCTTGTCACTGTCGTGTTCCGGTTTGGAGGGTAAGGTTGTAGGTAAACTTATGCATGTGGCATTAGACCTCGCCACAAGATAGCAACGCACCATTAACACCTTTGGTGTCTATAGGCGATAGTTGACTCTTTCCATCAGGAGACTCATCTGCTTGTTTGCTATCTAATGACATAAAAAAAAGTTCTAAAGTAAATATGAGTGAGTGAAGCCGTGGGTAACAGCTAGTCTCGCTATGAAAGGTAGGTACTTTCCTGTTTATAATTACGAAACTTTACACTTAATATAAATGTAATACTAATTATTTGAAAATTTGAAAAACAGTATTTTAAATATAATAGTACCAAAAACTGGTACATTCAACAAAATCTTTCAAACTCTGATGAAAACCTCTAATTTTAAATCTAACTTGTGTCATTTGTGAAATACAAGAAACAACAAGGGAAGCACAAATGAATGAATCATAATACCATATACCATAACGAAAATTTTTGGATATAACAGAACGTAATGAATAACGTTATTAAATAGTAACAAATTCTGTATCATTATTGGATAGCGCTATGCTTGAAAATATCGTTATGTCTTGCCGTGAGCAATAACGATATCACATAATACCGGTATTTCAATCCTTGCCTGTAGGTGTAACGCCTTCTTTATTAGAGCCGCAAACAGTCTCAAGCAACGCGCGCACTATAATAGTCGTATGTTGATTGTCTTCTGATAGTTTTCTGTAACGCGCGGTTGGCTGACTGCCCTGAACTGGACCCTTTTAATACTTCTCCTAATATTATTAAAAAAAATATTAACAATTAATTGGATCAATGTGAACTCTTAATATTATTCTTTTGTCATAATTATTATAATTTTTTTTTTATATTTTTTTAGTCAGAATCTTTGTTATGTGTATTTCATCAAAACACGAATGTGAAATAAAAGCCAAGCTCAATATAACAGTATGCTTCTCTGTCAACTTCACAGGCAAAAGAATTTAGATCTATTTGGGTGCCAAGCTTTTAAAGAAACTCCTAAAATTTTTGGTGCAAGAACATGCAACATTTTGAAATAAATTGATATAACAATTTATTATCTCTTTGATAGAACCACATAGTGTTTAATACTTAAACAGTTATGTAAGTTCTTAAATTTTAACAGACAATTATTTACACAATTCATTTATTTCACTTAGCATATACATCTACCTCAAAATTTGGCTTGGCTAGTTTTCACAAGATAGACAATTAGGGCATATTATACGCCTATTACTGTGCTTGTTATTAATACTGTATTTACGCTGTTGCGAAAAACTCACGGTCTAAAGGTCATATTGAGATAAATCTTTTTTCTTTGAATTAGGCATATTCTAACTAAGGTAGTTATTATAATAAATTAGGTAAATTGCATTACATTCAAAATAGACCCTAACTGACGATTTACATGAATATATAGTTGGTTTGCTCCTTTTAGGTTCTAGGCGTGCCTACGCCTAGAAAAAGTAGACGATATTAAGGTATTTCATTTGCAAAATTTCTGCAAAGTATTATATGTATTAGGGAGACCGAAAAATAATGTCCCTTTATTCATTATTTCAAAAGAAATATTTTAGTAATAATAATATAATTACCCTCGTTATCAACCTTTTGTCATCTTTTGACAGTTCCTCGATTGTTTGACATGGATTTGCTTTCACTTCTGCTCTTAGCATGTCGTCAAACGTTGGTCTTCGTGGCTGATTCAATTCGGAAAGATCAAAATTACCGGATCTAAACTTGTAAAACGATTTACAAACTTCTAATGCATGTGGTTATATATTGCAAATGCTTTTGGTCGCAACTGTTATGTTATTACCCTGGCGAAACTTAAAAAAAAATGTCTAAACGGTTGACCCTACAGGTCATACCTCAAAGTTCCCGCTAAATTAAGGTATTTTAAGCTAAAAGGAGTAAAAACTATAAGCACTGATTTTTTTCAGTTCAAACATCTATTTTGTTAAAAATGGCAGTATATTAATGATTGAAAAGCTGTGTATTTGGAAACGATGATAGATTTTGATCTTTCTAATGGCATTCAACTCAATTTTAAAGAGCTAAAATATTGCTTTATTACATGACCTACGTTGAAAAATTTCGAAACAGTTTTTTTTCAAAATTTTTCGTCGTTCCTAAATCCCAAATGAATCGACCGATTTTTTCCAATTAATGGTATTTAACGTTGTTTTTAAGGAGAAGATTTGATACAATTTTAAGTCAGTCAGTGTATTAGCCTCAAAGATATGTCAAAAATATTAAGTAAGTTTTCTTGCGGAGAAAGAGAACTTTTAAAATCATAAAAAATCATCGCTCTAAAATCTTTTCGACTTAATTCCATTTTTGTTGCGTATGTAGAAGTTTGATGTGTGATAAAAAAACAATTGACAAATCATTTCTCGCCAATTATTTTTTTTTATTACTAAGAAGGTTGCAACGTTTTAAAAATATAACATTCGAAATTCAAATAGTTCCGATTAGTTAGAAGTGCAAAACTTTTAGTGTGCTTCATGTATAATTAAATTAACTAGCAAAAAGCAGAGCTTTGTAAGGGCTCGCAATGTTATACTACCTAGTAAAAAACAATTGACAAATCATTTCTCGCCAATTATTTTTTTTATTACTAAGAATGTTGCAACGTTTTAAAAATATAACATTCGAAATTCAAATAGTTCCGATTAGCTAAAAGTGCAAAACTTTTAGTGTGCTTCATGTATAATTAAATTAACTAGCAAAAAGCAGAGCTTTGTAAGGGCTCGCAAAGCTATACTACCTAGTAGTATTGTTAGGAAAGTATTTTTATGAGAATTACATGTTTTGATGTATGGACTTCATTTATAATTATTTAACCTAAAAAAAGCCAGCGTATTTTTACCCAAACAATATATTCCCATCAAAGGCATCGTCAGGCTTTGGTCTAGAAGGGCGCAGGAAAATAAAAGCAAAATAAAAAACATGTTCCTAAGACAAATTTTTTTAGAGATATTTTTTAAGAAAAATTCTTTAAAATTTCTTGATTTATTAAAAACACGATTTCATCTATCAATGTTATCTACACAGAACAAATATCTACTAAAATTTACACCATATTTTCTAGTCTACCTATATGTCGAAAGTCGAAAAAAGTTCCTAGGACCTCAAAACGCGGACATCTGGTGAAAATTCGATTTTTGAAAGTCGTAGCAAAATCAGTAACTTCCTTATCCACATACGTAGCAGGAAGTTAAAAAGTACAAGTGTATTAATAGATTAATATTGTATTAAAATGAAGTGAATGAAAATGAATTAAATCTACCTCGCCAAAGTAGCATTTTTATTTTTACCCGAGTTTAGTAAAACATTTTTTTATTTCGAAAATCGATTTTATCTTATCTTAGCAAAATGTTAAAAATATGTTTTTCTTTATAAGGTTAACTTTCATTTTTAATACTCATTTTTCGTTGAAAACTCTTTTGCAAGAAAGCTACCACAAATAAAAATTGATTTCTATCAATATTAGGCTTTAAGAGCGAAGTGGGGCGCGAGATGGATCTTGAGTTGCATATTATGGGTAGACCGTACTATATCATATAGGTAGACCAGAAAATATAGTGTAAAATTTTAGTAGACAACCTTTATATTTGTTCTGTGTAGATAACATTGATAGATGAAATCGTGTTTTTAGTAAATCAAGAAAATTCTAAAAAATTTTCTTAAAAAATATCCCTAAAAAAGTTTGTCTTAGAAACATGTTTTTTTATTTTGGTTTTATTTTCCTGCGCCCTTCTAGACCATAGCCTGACGACGCCTTTGATGGGAATATAATGTTTGGGTAAAAATACGCTGGATTTTTTAGGTTAAATAATTATAAATGAAGTCCATACATTAAAAGATGTAATTTTCACAAAAATACTTTCCTAACAATACTACTAGGTAGTATAACTTTGTGAGCCCTTACAAAGCTCTGCTTTTTGCTACTTAATTTAATTACACATGAAGCACACTAAAAGTTTTGCACTTCTAGCTAATCAGAACTATTTGAATTTCGAATGTTATATTTTTAAAACTTTGCAACCTTCTTAGTAATAAAAAAAAACAATTGGCGGGAAATGATTTGTCAATTGTTTTTTTATCACACATCAAACTTCTACGTACACAACGAAAATGGAATTAAGTCGAAAAGATTTTATAGCGATGATTTTTTATGATTTTAAAAGTTCTCTTTCTCCGCAAGACTGTGCTGTTCGTCTTTAAAATACTTTTGCGAGAGAAGCACCTTGTTTGAGCACCGTGAGGCGATGGTTTGCTGAATTTGAGAGAGGTCGAGTTTCTTTACATGACGAATTTCGTGTAGGGCGGCCTTCAACTGCCGTCAACGAAAATAATGTGGCTACTGTTAAGCGGTTAATTGAAGAAAACCCCCGGATTACCTATGAGACAATGCGAGGACTATTGGCGATTGGTATGAGCCAAATTCAGAAAATTTTACACGAAGAATTAAAAGTTCGGAAACTTTGTTGTCGTTGGATCCCTCATGAACTGACAGCGGAGCAGAAGCGGGCTCGCGTGGAATGGTGCTCACAGATGCTGCTGAAGTACGACCACGGACATTCTAATGCTGTTTATGACATTGTTACAAGAGACGAAACGTGGATTTATTGTTTTGAACCCGAAAAAAAAGCAGTCTTGTGAATGGGTGTTTGAAAATGAGAACAGGCCAACAAAAGTGAGACAGTACAGTGAAAATTGTGTTTTCATTCATAACAATTTACTTTTGATAAATTTTAAGTTTTAAATTATGACATTTCTTAATAAATATATTAAATTTTTTTAATTATTTGTGTAATTTTTTTTCATGTATTTGGTATTGGGTCGAATATTTCGCAATATTCAGTCTAATACCGAATACATAAGAAAGTGGCCAAATAAGCCAAATACTGAAGAGTAACAGAATATTCGTAGCAACTCTAATATTTTCTTTTAATTTTTTAAATAAAAAATCCATTTTTGCGTGTATTTTATTACATACTGGGCTTATATAAAATATTGAAGTAATTCGTATAACAAAGGCGAATTCGCCCCGTAGAGATTGAGTTAAGCCGCGATTAATCTGACCACACATGTGTGATGAGGGTCGCTTGCTGTGACAGTGTGATAATTGTGATGGCGATATCATATTGTGATACGAGAAAAATAATTGTGAGATTATACTTTCATTTAGTACGTGTATGTAAACAAATTGTTTTAAATTTTTTCTTCTTTAAAAGGTATTCCAAAGATTATATTAATTCATTTTTAAAAATATGATCTGTTTCACATCTCTTTCAAAAGAATTCATTTTTTTAAATAATGAATATATTTTGCTGGACAAATAACACGAATTGATCTAACCCAAAGTATGCAAATTATTTTTCGTGTAATACGGGTGCAAATAATGATAATAATACATAGATAATAATATAATACATAAATAAAATAAAATAAAATAAAAATAGAAATACATATATAAATTCTGTAACAAAAAACAAAAGAAACTAAAAGTAGGATGAAACCCATTGAAAATAGAACAAAATAAAGTCAAAATAAGAGGAAAAATAAATTACGGGCGATTTGAATTTGGAATGTGTGAGTTAAAAGGGGGAAAACGGTATATCACAATTTTCGGCTAACTAAACTAAAACTACGAGTCCTATCGGAAAAGTTTAATGGCCAAGTTATTGTATATATACATACTATGTCCTCTGATATATTATGTCCTCAAAATTATAGAAAAATTCGAAAAACAGACTTTTTGGTTTTTTATTTTTATCTCACGGCTTCTCAAATATTAAAATTATGTTGTTTGAAACAAACTTACTTCATATTTTCGAAATAAATATAACTAGCTACTGATTGATTAAAAAAAACATGATAGTTTTTCTCATTAAAAACTTTTCATATACCGCAAATTGCATCAAAATCGATCAATTTATTCGGGATTGATCAATAACGTAAACTTTTGAAAAAAGCTGTAAAAAAGTTGACCCTATGGCCATCCCTGAAACTTCCCGCTAAGCATAATTTTTTTCAGAGTTCATAAATTATGTTATAAATGACAGTAATTTCATATTTGAAAAGTTGTTAGTATTTTTTTAAAAACGATGACCGATTTTGATCTTTCGAATGGCATTGACAGCAATAATTTTGAACTCTAAAATGTTTTCTTAGCTACATGTAAAAATGATAGTATTTTAATTTTCAGAATTATTTATTTATATTTTCAAAATGATGTCCGATTTTGACCTTTCGAATGACATTCAATCCAATTTACACAATCTATAGTCTGAAAAATGTCGAAAAACTATAAAAAATAAAAATTTTCAAAAATTTTCATTATTGATAAATCCCATATAAATCAACCGATTTTGATCCAGTTTACGGTATTTGACGCAATAATTGAAAAAAATACTGTTTCATAAAAAGTTTGTGTAAGGTTTTATCAACATTTCACAAAATCTCCTAAACCGAATATGTTTAAATTTTCATGAAAGTTTAGCGGAATCTAATCGAATGCTGTTAACCGCGTTTCGATCATTCAAGCAGTTCAAAAGTTATGAGATGATTAAAGTTATACACACACACACACACACACATACATACATACAGATATACTGGCTTTATCGTTAAACATTCGAAAAGGGTTTCTAGGACCTCAAAACATGCACATCTGAAAACTAGGTTTGCGAAAATCGGGCCAAAATCAGTAATTTTCTTATACATACGTAACGGGAAGTTAAAAAGCTTTTGACATTATTTCGCAATTTTGCAACCTATCAATAATTTAGCTAAAACAATATTTTAGATTTAAAAAATTGCGTTGAATGCCGTTTCAAAGATCAAAAGTAATCATCATTTCCGAAATGTACAGCTATTCAAAAAACAATATATTGTAATTTCTAACAAACTAGATGATGGAAGTGAAAAATCTGTGTTTATAGTTTTTTCGGCTTTCTGCTTACCTTACCTTACTTACCTAAAATTTAGCAGGAAGTCTAATCGGTTTACATTTTTTTTTTCGTGTTCTATAAGGGTTCCATTTTTCCTTTTCAGGCACGCATCCTTAAAAATGGATTATTCCAGTGGAATATCAAAGTCAGCACATTCAAAATGCATAGGCGAGTTGACTAAAATAGAAGAAACTCATAAAGAAAAACAAATTCAGATTGTACTTTGTATTTTTAACTACTGTTTGCATTTCTCGCCGGCCCGACCGTCGGTTGTGAATTTCTGAATTATTCAACTAAGCGAGTATTCTAGCTGTATACGCTTGAAGAGTGAGAATTATTACAAACAATGCTAGTTACGTTTTCTTTGTACAAAACAATGGTATAAATAAAAACTTATTAACAATACACTTAGAATAGTTTTGCTATTTTTGTCTGGCATAATAAATTATAAATCCTTAAATCGTCGTATATTTCATCAGACATAATAAAATATCAAGCTTTAAATGGTCGTTTTTAAAACCCCAAACATCCCTAACACAGAAGTTCATATTCTGATAAATTAAACATTGTTGTTCACACAATCGCCGCCTAACAAAGGTTTATTTCACATCCGTACCTTTCATTAAGTGGGATGAAGTTTAATAAAATGGAATAAAACAACCCAGGTTTTTCATAATAAATTTATTGTACAAAATTTCTCTTTTTTCGTTACATACGAGTAATCATCTCGATTGTCCTCATAAATGATTGTTGCTGGTATTTGTAAAAATAAATTTATGGAAGTATTTGCACATCGGTTAAAATATTTGCTCTTGTCATACCTCTCATATTCAATTATAATCTATAATATTTAATAATATAAATGCAAAAATTTGGATGTTAAGATGGATTTTTTTTATGTTGTAAGATAGCAAACAAGCAGTGGGTCTCCTGATGGAAAGAGTCAACCATCGCCTATAGACACATAGGTGTTATTGGTGCGTTGCTATCTTGTGGCGAGGTCTAATGCCACATGCATAAGTTAACCGGCAACCTTACCCTCCAAACCGGAACACGACAGCGACAAGCACGGACGCTATTGTGGCAGGAATAGGCAAGGTGGTGGTACCAGACCCGGGCGAGACAATGCAGAACTCTACCACCTAGTAGCCACGATGGCAGTGACTCGCATAAGCAATCGGTCGCCTTTTATGACCTGGACGAATTTGGATGAATGGATGGATGGAATGGATGGATATTTGTTACTCAATCAAGCAAAAATTGAATTGAATGAAATTTGGCACATAGGTATATGATGACCTGGATTAGGACATAGACTATTTTTGTCTCGGAAAATTTTAGTGATCCCGCGGGATTAGCCAAAAACTTTTAAATGCAGCGGGATGCACGCTTTAGCTAGTGTTTTGTAAAAATAAGTGTTCCAAGTACGTAAGTTCAAATATTTTGATTTTGCACTGCTGTAACCAGATATTTTAATGTGCTACGTACAAGAGAAGCTATGCTAATTAGAAGTTGTGATCTGTTTTGTTAACACTCCCTGCAGCGCTAAAATAATAATAAACCATCCAACCAAAGTCAAAATTAAGCAGCGCTGCAGCGTATAATAGAGTATAATTCGCCACTAAAAAGTCGTAACCGCAGTGAATAAGATCTCAGCCAGGCAAAATGACATATAGACAGTGGTCCCAGGAAAAATCTTTTTTTATTATTAATAACAAGCAAGCTGAATTTTTGTGAACAGCTTCGTTTTGACGAGACGTCCATCTTTTCTATCTTTGAAAAATCTCGAATCAGGTAACTAATAAAGATAGATAACAAGAAGGCTTTAGGATATCAGACTAGGAAAAGTTGCCATTTTACGTGAATTAACCCTTAAATTATTATAATATTTAACAAGCTGTTGTGAGAAATAAAGTTGTTTTTAAATTGATTAAAAATTTCCTAATTTCGCGAATATTTAGAGTGGAGGACTCGTCAGAAAAACTATCAAATGTGTAAGACAATAGTTTTTTTTTGTGTTTTTCGTAAAATAATCAAGAGGCTAAAAAGTATTTTATTAATAAATAATGTTCTACACAGAGTTGAAATTTTTGAAGCCCTCTCTCTATCTTTATTAATTATCCGATTCGAGATTTTTAGAAGATAGAAAAGATGGGTGTCTAGTCAAAACGAAGCTGTTTATAATAATGTAGTAATTATGAATCAAAAAAATTTTGTTAGTGGGACCACGGTTTAGTACTGTCTGGGGACCGAAGTCCCATTAAAATTATAAGATAATTTTAATATCACCATTTATGATTTTACTCTATTTTTTATTTTTTTTATTATTCTTTCTTATAGTGTTTTGATAAACTTACTTTACCGTTACACTGTCAATTCAATTTTATACACGGCTTTCCCTAGTCCCTATAAATATTTCGTAATAATAAAATAATATTTCTACTTAAAATTTTAACAAAATTAAGCCGGCGAACGTTTATACGTGGTCACACATTAAAATTAGTGAATGAATAATCAATTCTCTTTTGTTTTTCTGCTCTTTTGGGCGGAGTTTTTTTTTTTTTAAATGAGACAATCCTCGGGTTATAAATATTCTATCCAATTAAATATTTTTGTGATGAGCGTATTATGTTTGTATTTCTGGGTTTGGGGGCTTATTAAATATTATAATTTGAGTATTTACTTATGTTTTTGGTGCCTCTGAAGTCTCTGAGGTAGTGGTCTGGTGTTGGTATTGACCACATGGAGTCCTGGGTTCCGATTCCCGGATCGGGCAATTCAGAATTGTGTTACATATTTCAGTTTTCTGATAAAAACTACGTTGTCCGTGATTGAAAATGTGCCCGATTGACGATAGGTTATTGTGAGACTATGTACCCCCTCCTGACTACTTCGTTGGGGATACGAGCGTGAAGATACCTTTACATATGTTTTTCTATGTACTACCGCCCGGCCACGCGAACCGGCGGCGAAAATTTGATTTGTCAGTCACACCCCCCCCCCTCCGCTAGCCGCCACGTCGCGTGGCATGTTTAGTACTTTCCCATACATTTGTTTCAGACGCTAGACGCTTCACCGTTCCCGCCGCGCGAAAAATCGCGTGCGCGAATTTCCCGTGGCCAGGCCGTTAGTATCGTTGTGAATGGATGTCTCCGGGGAGACCAAGACTAACGTTCCACGATAAATTGGTCGAGTGTTATCCGAAAGTGTTTTCAAGAGCCTTCGAAATCGACGTGTTTGCACGAAGAGAGTTATGAATATGCAGTAAGCAAGGCAAGTCTGTCAGGACCATGATATATAGAACTCAATTAGGGAATCAACATTACCATAAAAATATGAAAACAGGATGGTAATGTGATCAAACATCGTTCATTATATATCACTCAAAACGTGCGATGTATCGTCGATTTTTAGGATTTTAATATCGATGGTAAAATATCGACGTTTATGAACGTTACATCGATGTTTTAAAAAATAAAGTATCGTTTTCATCCCTAAACTTGATTCTCTCTGCCTACTCCGTAATAAATTTCATTTTGTTTTTGTAGTATTATTGGTTAATATCAACACGAGTGGATGTAAATATTAATTTAAAAAAAATAGATTTAGATTAAATTCTGTTGTGTAAAAAAATAATTTTCTAATGTATTCCATCCTCTGTGGTTCCAATCGGTGACAAGTCCCCGCCCTGGTTTGATCGCCAATGCAAATTGGCTTAAAAAGGTGAAATTAATTAAATTTGCTATTATCCGCGAACTATTCTATGTATCCTCCGTGATGGTGCCGAAAAGTGAGACGCCGGTTTAATAAATGGATAAGACTCACCGATGGTTCCGATCAAACGAAGACCCCAGCGGCACACTTATTCGCCCACATCCACCACACTTTTACAACCACGACCACGCTGGCACCAATCACAAAAGCACACAATTCATGTACGTACTCAACGCACGTTTCACTTCGAAACCGAAGCATCTTCAGGAGAAACGAACACTACCTCACTTTACGCGAGTGTAAGTAATACTCGCGTTGAGTGAGGTAGTGTTCGTTTCTCCTCGCGCGAATAGTTCGCGGATAATAGCAAATTTAATTAATTTCACCTTTTTAATAATGGATTTCCGCAAAGTAACGCTTGAATCAATAAAATAGCAAATTGGCTTTACGGCATAGCAAGAGTGCTACCAATCCTGGGCCAGTGCATCAGCGGTATGTGATGAAAAAATCAGTTTAGAAAGAAGTATAATTTTGCGTCTAGGTCCTTCAAAAGAGTCATTGCAAAGGCAAAGTCGGAGCATATGAACAGAATTGGCAAGAAATTAGTTCGCCTTCCCTCGGGAACACGTGCGTTCTGGTCCTTTGCCAAAGTTTTTTCAGGGAATTTCTGTAATACTTCCCTTTCCCTGCACAATAATAATGGATTTTAGGCCCATACTGCAAAAGAAAAAGCCGATCTTTTGCGCTCACTTTTTGCAAAGAACTCGACTTTGGATGACCATGATAATTCACCACCAACTATATCAGTATGAGATAGTTCAATGCCAGAGGATAAATTACTTCAAATGTCTGTTCGAAAGGCTTTAGTTTTCCTGGATATCCATAAATCGAGCGGGCCTGACGTTATCCACCAATCGTGTCAGAATAAGCAAGACAAGCCTGCAAGGATCGTGATGTATGGCACTCGGTTCACCCTGCCTACCCCATAAGGAATCTGGCGTGAATATATGTATGTATGTATGTATGTATTTATGTATTAAAAACGTGTGCTTCCGAGTTGGCTTCGGTGTTGACGCGACTTTTCCGGCTCTCGTATAATTCAGGCGTCGTACCAAATTCCTGGAAGACAGTTTTAGTGCACCCAATATATAAGAAAGACGATCGTTCAGATCCATCCAATTATCGGCCAATAGCTACCACCTCCTTGTTCTCAAAGATAATGGAATCCATTGTCAACTGCCAGCTCTTAATGTACCTAGAAGAGCATCTGCTGATAAGTGACCGTCAGTATGGTTTCCGTCGCGGTCGTTCGGCAGGTGACCTTTTGGTCTACCTTATTCGTAGATGGGCGAAGGCAGTTGAGACCAAGGGAGAAGCGCTAACTGTTACTTTGGACATAGCGAAGGCCTTTGATAGGGTGTGGCACAAAGCTCTTCTTACGAAACTTCCATCTTATGGACTTCCCGATAAATTATGCAACTGGATAACCAATTTTTGGCAGATCGTAGCATTAAGGTTGTTTTTCATGGTGTATGCTCAGACCCAAAATCTGTCAATGCTGGTATTACCCAAGGCTGCGTGCTATCTCCCACATTGTTTCTTCCACATATCAATAATATGCTGCAAATTAGCGGCATTCATTGTTATGCAGACGACAGTACAAGAGATGCTGTATATTTTGGCCGCGCTACCATTTTTCGGGATCATGTTGACGAGTGCCGGAAAAAACTTGTGTCTGAAATCGAAGATTTATTGATTAGTCCAATACAACCCAAAGAAGACATAAGTTTGTACGTTTACCGCCAAAAAAACATCTTTTGCCGTATCCCCTCGTTTCGAGAATACTCCTTTGATTGCCTCAGCCAGCACTGGAATTCTTGGTATCGACATATCGAGTCCAACGTCCAGTTTCGTTGTCATTTGGAAGGTAATGTAAAGCTGGCGTTAAGAAAATTGGTGTTCTGAACAGGACGAAACAGTACTTCACACCAGCCGACCGTTTGCTACTATACAAGTCTCAAGTCAGGCCTCATATGGAGTACTGTTCTCATCTTTGGGCAGGGACTCCGTAGTACCAGCTCCTTCCTCTTAATCGCATACAGCGTAGAGCATCTCGTATTGTCGATGACCGCGCTCTTTCCGATCGGCTCGATCCTTTGGTGTTGCGAGGAGATGATAGTTCTCTCTGCATTTTCTATCGCTATTACCACGGCGAGTGCTTCGAGGAGTTGTTCGGCTTAATACCACCCGCTGATTTTCACCATCGGACATCACGCCAAAACTCTAAATTCCGCCCTCACCATTTGGATGTCTGCAAGTCTACTATAGTGCAATTTTCAAGGCAGTTTTTGCCTCGCACGACTGCTCTGTGAAATAAATTACGAGTGAATGTGTTTCCGAACCGATACGACTTAGGGGCCTTCAAGAAAAGAGCGTACTCATTCCTTAAAGGCCGGCAACGCACCTGCAATACCTCCGGTGTTGCAACAGTTCATGGGCGGCGGTGAGCCTCTTGCCCGTTTGCCCTTATTCCATAAAAAAAAATGCAGCATAACTACTGCAACCGACTTCTCATTTGCTATATTTCTGGTAACCCGCATCAAATTTTTACCAAATTAAAATAAAACCAAACGAAAGTATACCATCTCAAAGAAAAATAGAATTTTCAAAATTAGTTCATAAATGACCGAGTTCTGGTGGAACAAACATAAAAATAATAGAATCATGTCGGTCACGAGTCACGACACTGTCAGTTTTATTGCTTTTTAGTTTTTGTACATTCCTTTGTAAAAACAACTATACATTTTGCACTTAAGGTTGGATATGTAAAACCGTATGTTTTTGCCATATCTATAAGTACTTATGTGAAATTACCGACAGTTTTGAGTGTCAGTTTGTTTCGAACTGTGCGTTGTGGGTTTTTTATATCAATGCCTAGTAGATACGATGATAATAACATGTATAGTCAACAACTCGCCTGTAAAAAATCACCTGGCAAAATTACTGATAGTCTATTTTGCAAAGGTCTGGAAAAACAAACATATACTTAAAATTGCTAAAACAATGTCAAGAAAACTTTATATTAAATTTTTAAAACAAAGGAAATAAACAAAAACCTTGAATCAATATTTAAGCTGCGTCAGGCAACTTTTTTAAGGTGTTGAGATTTATAAAGGACGGGGGTGAATCGACGTGAAATATTCAAGGATCACGTCAACCGGTTGTCCCGTAAAGGTCTCCCTCCAGATGATTTATTTGGAGAACCGAGATCAAGAAACCCGTACTTCTGCCCGCAAATATAAGTATTCTCGAAACGACAGCCGTTGTTATTACAATTTATTGTTTGTAGGAATATTTGTTCTGAAATGTTTTATAAGTTCTAAGCAACTGCGTAATGTTTTTCTTATGTTATTTAGTTCAACAAATATTTTTGTTTTATAATACACTGGCTGAACCGCGCAGCTTTGCCGTGAATAACATGTCGTCAATATAATCTTTCATACAAATTTTAATTCTTCTACTTCTTCTACTTCAGCACTTTAAGGGTTATCCTGATCGCGAATTTTCAACTATCTCCATGCCAAATTTCATATAAATCAGTTCAACACTTTAGCAGTGAAATAGATAAATAGATAGACAAACAAACTTTCACATTTTTAAAGTAAAGGGGGCAAACGAGCAGGTGGTGCACCTGATGGTAAGTGATCACCACCGTCCATGAACATCTGCAATACCGGGAGTCTTGCAGCTGCGTTGCCGGCCTTTTAAGAATGAATAAGCTCATTTCTTGAAGGTCCCCAAGTCGTATCTGTTCGGAAACATCCCCACGGGTAATTGATTCCACAAAGGAGTAGTGCGAGGCAAAAATGCCGACAAAAGCGCACGGTTGTGGATTTTTGAGACATCGAGTTGGTGAGGATGGAACTTTAAAATTATAAAATAAGTAAAATAAAATTAATAATGATAAGCATGTAGTGAATATTTGACTTGTAGTGAATATTTTGGTGGGGGTCAATAGGGGTGACAATTTGGGAAATGTATTCTTAAATCCATAATTATTTATAGGTATATTACGCTAGCTGAAGTCACCCACGTTTATCTGAAGATTTTCGCTTCGTTTAAGAAATATAAGTGCAACAAAAAACTTATAAAAACTCTTTCCTTTACTAGCTATCAAATATCAAGTCAATCACAAAAAAAACCATTTAAAAGCTAACTTTTGGGGACTTTTTTGCATACGCACACACAGAAAACTCCCTCATCACAGAAACTACTTAGTGATGTTGATTGTGTTCATGGAACTTTTATTCATCCGAGATTGGGTTTTAAAGAACAAAACGTCTTAATGTCTGTTAATTTTTGAAATAAGAAAAAGGAAAATTGAAATAAGTATCAATTAATAAAGTGATGTTGCGACGCTTTAAAAACTAGAGCTGCTTTATCTGGAATAATGGAATTGTTACATGAAAGGAAATTTAAACCAATGAACCATATATTTTCAGCAACATCCGGTAATCCTGTTTCGTAGAAATATCGAGAATCAACGAAGATGTCGTGTCAAGTGAAACAATCTATGGATTTATAGTTGCAAAACTATCACCCGAGGATAATCCGCTTTATTTGGTGTCTATTTTTGTAAGTGAAATGTCATTCGTATGTTAGTAGTTACTACTAAAGAGATTTTATGAATTTAACGGCAAAATAGTCGAGCTCTTCCATTGTTAGTGCAAAGCATGGGCATTGTGTTTTTCTCTGTACTACAAGAAATAAAGATTTATTTATATAAACTGTCAATTAAAACTATTATATTGAGTTTACTTCTTTTTTGACTGGTTCGTGGTCTCGGAGTTAGCCTATTTGGATCAGAGTGCTAAGTGTGAGTTTTTCTTTTCGCATTCGATCGTGAGCGCGTTTGGAGTTTACTAGGAATTTGTATGTGATTTGTACAGCGCCACCTAGTGTTAAACGTGAGAAACCAATTTACCACTAGGTGGCGCTGTACAAATCACATACAAATTCCTAGTAAACTCGAAACGCGCTCACGATCGAATGCGAATAGGAAAACTCACACTTAGCACTCTGATCATGAGCTTCTAAAATACTCCTCGCACAATTCAATATTTTTATTAAATTTCTATTGACGTCCAAGGTTATGGAATTCCATCTATGGTAAGGTTCCACATATGGTAAGGTTTGTACGTTTTTCGCTGGATTTACTTAGTAAGTAAATTATTTTCTTATCGATTAATAATAATAATAACAATAATCACGGGACAAATTACACTTACTGATCTAACACCAAAGTGAGCAAATTATTTTCTTATGTTATCGGTGTTAATCAACGACACTAATACATAGAAATACACATATAAATACTAGAATATATTTAATAAACACCCAAACCCGGAAGTAAAAACATTTATGCTCATCACACAAATGCTTGTCCCCGTCGGGGATCGAACCCGAGCCCCGTCGATTGCGTAGTCCGGGTCGCTAACCACTCGACCAACGAGGCGGTTGTTATTCATGTTTATATATTATGTAGCTCAATTTAATGTAACAAAACTGTAGGTATTCAAACCTAGTGCTATGATTATTGTACACCATTAAAATAAATAAAAAGATCCGGGCAAATTTTAAAATTAGGAACTACATATTGAATTGAAAATGCGTTTTAATTATTATTGTAAAATTATTACCAAATTGCCAAAAAATTTGCAAAACTTGCGGTTTTATTTTTTATTTCTTATAAATAAAATGTCCCTAACCTCCTAACAAGGTCAAGATATTAGGCTTAATATGTTTTACTAATGTTTAAGTTAACAAAATTGCAGTTATAACGTTTACTGGAAGCAAAGACTATTTCTCCCTGACTAATAGGCCTGTTGTTAGATTTTTGCGAGGGAGTCAAATATTGTTAAATGATTGACAGCTTAAATAAGCATCGTTGCCCAATACGAACTCTAGGTACAAGCCAATACTTTCACGTCCAATATGTTTCCCTCAAATATGCTGTAAGTTGTTATGACAATAACATCTAATGCCCGCCCCGTTGGTCGAGTGGTTAGAGACCCTGACTACGCAATCAACGTTCGATCCCCGACGGGGACAAGCATTTGTGTGATGAGCATAAATGTTTGTATTTCCGGGTTTGGGTGTTTATTATATATATTCTAGTATTTATATATGTATTTCTATGTATTAGTATCGTTGACTAACATCCATAACACAAGCAAATAATTTGCTTACTTTGGGGTTAGATCAGTAAGTGTAATTTGTCCCGTGAATTATTATTATTATTATTATTAAAAATACTCTAAAAACGTAGTCTTGAGACAAAATTAACTGGTTCACAAAACTCAAAATTATGTTGAAAAACTTTTTTTCAAAATTTTTCGTGCACGATAACTCCTAAATTAATGGTGACCGGGTCTACTGCTCTGAAACCATATATAACGCGACAAATGTTGCACTTATATAATACGAGCTGTTGCCAGCGACTTCGAGTTTGTTTACTCCGCACTGCACCTCCCCCGTAAGTGATAGCGTGATAATATGTAGCCTATAGGTTGACCCGACCTATTAGTAATATTCATGCAAAATTTGAAGTAAATCTATGCAGTATTTTTAGAGTTTACCCCGGACAAACATATAGACAAACAGATAAAAATTCTAAAAACTATATTTTTGGATTTGGTATCGATTGTAGATCACACCCCAAGTATTCTTGTAAAAAAATATTCAATGTACAGTTTTGACTTTCCTACGATTTTATTATATGTAAGATATATAGTGTATAGATAACAAATATAAACCATTCAGCCGTTAAACAGCGGACAGCTTTCAATGGAGTAAGCGATAACGCCGTGAACAACGCGAGATGGATTTTATTTTTTTGACTTGATTTTTTTATAAATAAGGATCAAATTCGCAGACCCTTGGCTGATATGATCGCCCTGGCAGTAGCGTAGCAACATTTTTATCCAGTGAAAGGATAGCCCCAGCTATGTTTAAGATGACAATACAGAAATTTGCATCACCGGTGTATGTCCTTTCTCTCAATAAAAATAGGTTTTGCAAAACTGTCTTTAGTCAAATATAATAATATCGAATATGTATACAACGGCGCACAAAGAAAGCTGTGAGCTTGACTGTAGAAAATAGGTACTTGCGTTACGACAGGCCTGTGTTAGGCGTTACAATGTTGTGTTTGTTTTCGAACTGAAACCACCACAAAAAATACTATCTAAAGTCCCACAAGACACAAGGAAAGATATCAAAGCCAACGCGTTTTCAAAACCACACTAAAAAGTTCCTTTCTTCATAAAAGTGCTTCACCGTCCAAAGTTTGCTAAAATATAATACAAATTGTCAAATATTTCTTAATATAAAATACTATTTTAATATAAAAAGTGGTCAAATATTTACAGGGGCTAAGTATTATGCAGGGATAATAAGTGCGAACGAAGTCGGGGGTAGAGCTAGTCTGTATATATAAAAGTATAATAGCAGACTGACTGACTAACATATCAACGCACAGCCTAAGCCACTGGACCGAGAAGGCTGATTTTTTTACACAGGTTGTTCGTATAATGTAGGCAAGGAATAAGAAAGGAATTTTTGAAATTCATCTCCTAAGATGGTGAAATAGGGGGTGAAAACTTGCATGAAAGTTTTAAGTTGTAATGAATGAAAAGTGGTAATTTTTTTTATATCATAAGATAACAAACAATCAGATGGGTTTCCTGATAGAAAGAGCCAACCATCGCCTATAGACACCAAATATGTTAATGGTGCGTTGCTATCTTGTGGCGAGGTCTAATGCCACGTGCATACGTTCACCGGCTACCTTACCCTCCAAACCGGAACACGACAGTGTCTAGATCTGACGCTATTGCGGCAGGAATAGGTAAGGCGGTCGTACCAGACCCGGTCGAGCCGATGCAGATCCTAGTGATCCTTTAAATTAAAAATGTGTAAGCGGTTGACCCTACAGGCCATCCCTGAAACTTCCCGCTAAATTAAGGTATTTTAAGCTCAAAAGAGTAAAAACTATAAATATAGATTTTTTCAGTTCAAACATCTATTTTGTTAAAATGGCAATATATCGATATTTGAAAAGTTGTATATTTTGGGAACGCTGATTGAATTTCATCTTTCGAATGACGTTCAACTCAATTTTTGAGATCTAAAATATTGCTTTAGCTAAATAATGGATAGGTTGAAAAATTTCGTAGCAATTTTTTTTTCAAATAGTTTCATCATTAATAAATCCTAAAAAAATTGACCGATTTTGATCCAATCAACGGTATTTGACGCAGTTTTTAAAGTAGAAAAGCTGATAAGATTTTAAGTCCATCGGTGTGGTAGCCTGAAAATTATTTCAAAAATATAAAGTAAATTTGCTAAAAATGACGTAATTTTGATATTTGAAAAGCTGTAAATTTTGAAAATTTGATTCGATTTTGATTCTTGAAATGCAATCTCACGTAATTTTTTTAGTACTAAAATATTGTGAAATACCAAAAAATGATCGGTTGAAAAGATTCGAAGTTATGTCGAAAAACACTTTTTTTAAACTTTTCGTCAACGATTTCTCCCAAACGGATAAACCAATTTTGATGCAATTAATGCATTAGATCTAGTTTTTTGAGAAATAGATCTGATTCGTTTTTGTACTCAATCGGTACATTAATCTGGAAGTTATGTTAAAAAATACTGTTTCGCCAAAACTTTTTTGGAAGTTTTTTCAAAATTTCTCAAAATCTGGTAAACCGATTTGGTTAAAATTTTCAGGAAGTCTAAGTTGAGCGGAATTCAATTAAATGCCATCAACCGCGTTTCGATAGGTCCAGCCGTTCAAAAGTTATGAGATGTTTACATACACACACACACACACAGATACACACATACATACATACAGACATACTGACGTCATCGCAGAAATAGTCGGAAAAGATTCCTAGGATCTCAAGAGGTGGAAATCCAGTGAAAACTCGATTTTCGAAAATCGGGACAAATTCAGTAACTTCCTATCTACGTACACTACGTACTACGTAGCGGGAAGTTAAAAAAAGGAAGCACGTATTACATATTTTTTTGAATTTTTATACTTCAATTTATGTAATAATAAAGTTGAGCAAATTACGTGGCAATATCCCGTCAGAACTTTTCAGTTCACAACACGACAACGGAACAATCAAAATAGTTTAGTTCACACTCAATTCTAGTTCATCAATATAAAAAACTCAGCTAAACATAATTTACCTAACAAGAATTTTCAATTATACGGCAGAGTAATAAAATACAGCTAATAAAGTCTTGAATAAGGTATAAATCGATAAGTGCTTTTTAATTAAGAATTTTAGCTAGCGTTAAACTTAATTCCTTAGTGATTTACAAGTATCGAGAAGAGGGCTTACGAATAGAGTTGATAAATATTTTTAATTAATAGGCAGACAACAATCATTGTTTCACATTAAAATATCAGGCACTTTGATTCAGAAGACACCAAGCAGCCTTTTAATTAAATATTTCAGAGGGCTTCTTGTGCCGCGGGCCAAAGGTGGAATAACTGTTTTTAATGAAGCTGAAACTAGATATTCAAAAAGACTTTTGTCCTTTGCCTTTTCATTTGATGTTCGGCCTTTACCAGTTTGTTTCATTAAATGGAACGTAATTTGTGAAAGTTTTATGTTAAAGTATTTGAATATAATTTATTTTTCTTTGATTGTAAGGTTTGTGTTATTACCATTGGGACTATTAGATGGTAGAGGCTTTGGCTGTTCGTCAGGATTAATGTTATCATTCATACTTTTGGATTGGAAACTGGTAGACACACTTTTGAAGTAAAATTTCTTCAAAGGCGTGCTTATAAGCCTCGTGCGACTTAAGACGGACTATGAGACGAACTCATATTTTTTCTGACGAAAATGATTAAAAAAAACGCTTGACACAATTATTGTAATTTAAAAATAGAATGTGGTGAGTAGTACATGTTATTAATTTTATGACAAGTTTTTATTGACATGAGCTGATTTAACTTTCAAATTTTGTTTTGAAATATTAACTATTTAATGGTTTCAAACCCAGTCAGATAAAAATAGTGCTGCTAATATAGTTTTTCTGAAACGTTAAAAACTATTAAATAAAATAGGAAAATCTCCGACCGTTGATATGTACAATAATATCCCCGACGATATTATTACACTTCTCAATTTGTGTTGAGAACCGAAGCGTTAAGAGTAAGAAGAACCGAAACCATGCAGTTTTCTGAGTGCGCTCACGATCAAATGCGAAAAGAAAAACTCACACTTAGCACTCTGAAGTAAATACGTTTTTATTTTGTTTATGATGAACTTTTGTGTTAATTGGACTTTGACTATAAATTCGACTCAAAACGTTGGAAAATCCGATTCATGTTTCGCATCCACGGTAAATATGAATCAAAGTTAATAACGAATGTCGATACTAAATTTCGATAAATCATTCGTGGAACCTTTTCCCTCCTCCAATTAGGTTTTTTGTTTTGACATTTCTGTGTTGAGTTTCTCGTCTTTTTAAAAAAAAAAACAAAAAAGGAAGAGGTTCTAAATAAGTTTGTATTTTTTTTTGTTTGTTACCTCAAAGCTAGGTTATTTATTAGTTGACTAGCTGGCCTGCGCATCTTTTCCCGCAAGTAGTTTTCATGTCGCCGACATAAATTTTCATACAAATTTTCATCCCATATTTCAACCGTTAGGAGTCGATTCAAAAAATATGCTATGTTTGACCTCGGATAGTCAAATTATTCCATACCGAATTTCATCAATATTGATTAAGTAGTTTAGGGTGAAATATATATTAGTCATTTTCGTCGTTAGAAAGTTTTTGGAAAGAAGTGGGAATTCAACACAGAATTGTCTGGTTATTTAGTTCTTATTCTGATTATTATACAGAAATATTCGAAAAATGGTTCTACGAAGGATTCATTAAAATTCTGCTTCAATATTCGTTATAAGCTTCGTTATAAACGATATAATTATCGAAATCGGGGGCGTAATATGAATCAGATTTTCCAACGTTTTTAGTCGAATTCAAGACTTTGGTACATCCTTATAATTAAATAATAGTCGCTAGAATAAGCGATGTTTTACATACAATCTTAGATTTAAAAAAAATAAAGATGGAACACTGCCATATGTCATAGTAACGCCACTATTTGTCACATGCCTGAGTTTACCGTAGGAAGCCTCGATATGCAAAAACAGTGAACAGCTTGGATTGGAGTGTCAATGTGTGCATGAGCGCTATATTTATTTGCACGGCTCAGCTAGGTTTTGAAACTTTAGTAAATTTGAGACACTCTGTCTTTATATTTTTGGTCCAAGTATACAATCTAAAGCACTTAAGTCGCTGCTCTCAAAGTTATTAAATAATAAATTAATAAATTGTGTTACATTGTATGTTGTACTCAAAAAAGCGCCTACACATAAATCAGCCTTACGTAATCAAGAATAAAAGCAACCCCTTTAAATGAAAAACACTCAACTTTGGCGCGTAATTATATAAAACAAGTTTGCTTTCTCGTATTATAAACTCCTCTAGGCTTTCACAGGCATTGTATAATGAAGCAAATTTTACACAACTTTGCAACTTCGAGAAAATGATGCTGACACATCTCCGCCCACCATTCCTAAACATAATACACTCTTCAAAAGGTATAAAACTTTATACTGTACAAAATGGATCATCTGGCCGAGATCGCTCGCATAATTCTAATAAATTGCCCAACATAGTGCCAATATTGTTCGAGGTTAAAGACTTTAAGGATTAATGTATTATACACATTTCCTTTTTGCCTTAAGTGTATTTAAAACGTCATTATTACTGTTATATGTATAAAATAGAAATAACTAAAATTGACCATAAAAAACACTTTGTATAAAATTTTGTATATCTTATATATATATATATATATATATATATATATATATATATATATATATATATATATATATATATATTATATCGCCGTGAAATTGTCTATACCGTTAGATTACAACCTACCTAATTTGGTTCGGTTATGTTGGCAGTTAAATTATAATATCACTTAGCTAGATTATAATATAACGGTATTTACAATTTTTTTATAGATTAGGGGGCAAACAGACTGGACGCTCACTTGATAGTGGACCAGGGATCTTGTAATTGCGTTGTTGGCAATTTAAGAATGAGCCTTGAGAATGGCTGGTGAAATGGATGGTGAAATTCGGCGGCAGGAATTAATCCAAACAGTTCCTCTGAACATTCCCCACGATAGAGCCGATAACAGATACAGAGTGATGCCACATTCTACAATGAATCTTTATTTAAGTACATACTACATTACTACTACATTACGATAATTAGGCAAATGGAGAAGTATGAAATTTGACATAGTCAACGTTTACTCTTACATGGTGCAGAGGTGCAGAAAGCTAATACTTTTATATTATATGCAATATATTACTGATGATAACCAACACTGTCATTTGCTTAGCAAAAAATGTTGCTTGATTGTAAAATGTCATTATTATTAAGCAGAAGAAACAGTGTATGTATGCCAGTAATATGATATACACTCATTTTGATGTAATTATTGGAATTTGTTCAGCAATATTTATAAAATATAAAATGTTTCAGACGGTGTGTCCATAAAAATTTAATTAGTGACAGACTTCTTTATCTTAATAACTAAGTAATATAATTTTTTAAATTAAATTACGTACCGTTTTTTAAATTACCTTTTTTAGTATTATATTCTAAATTCATTGATATAAAAAACCCTAGATGCACAGTCCCGAACAAAACTGACACTCAAAAGTGTCCCTAATTTCATTTAAGTAGTTATAGATATGGCAAAAACATATGTATTTGCATATCCAACCTTAAGTGCACGACTTATAGTTGTTTTTACAAAGCAGTGTACGAAAAGAAATAAAATTGACAGGTTCGCGACCGACGCCATTCTATTTGAAATGAGTGCAAAATTTAAAATTGTATAATATATATATATATATATATATATATATATATATATATATATATATATATATATATATATATATATATATATATATATATATATATATATATATATATATATATATATATATATATATATATATATATATCGTTTTATGAGATATGCGGTTATTTTAAAGAGCTTAATTGTTTAAAAACACATAGCAGTCATATATTTTAACTACACAAAGTCCAACACAAAGTGTAACGCAGGATGAACTCGCAAAACCCTTTCAGAAATAGCTTTCATATATTCAAGTTTCGTGTCAGAATATAGCATAAGTTGTGGACCGGGATAACAGAGTAATTTAGTGAGGGATTAGAGCAAGGGTAATGTGTAAACTACTAGAATATCGTTAGTATTGCGTGAAAGTTTCTACGTAATTTCTAAACAGGTTAACATAGTGTTATGAAATGTAACGAGAAAGTCATCTTATATCCTGCGCTAAAAGTAAAAACAATTTTTTTTTTTATTACACAACGGAATCATTGAAATAAAGAAAGAAATTATTTGTAAGATTATGGGTATGAGAAGTTATTACAAATAAATTAAAGTTACCAGATTCTTTAGGTTATAACTACAGTGTGCAAATATTATGTAACAATTATTATGGCTATAATTTTAAAATATCTATAATATTAACACATCATAAATTGTCCCCTTTAACGAATAGCATATTTTGGCGTTTTGCCAGGCAGTTCTAAGGAAGTGAATGATTGGCTCTGCCAATCACTATCATTGTGGCTACTAGGTGGTAGAGTTTTGCATTGTTTTACACAGGTATTTGGTACCCACCGCCTTACCTATTCCTGCTTATAATAGCGTAAATATTTGCCACTGTAGTATTCCGGTTTGGAGAGTAGCCGGTAAAATTATGCAAATGGCATTAACACCTTGCCACACGGACAACAACGCACCGTTAATAAAACATTAGGCAATAGTTTCCTCTTTCTATCAGCGGAGCTATCTGCTTGTTTGCAATTTTGGAACGAAGTTCCTTACGGCAGGCTTGGAGGGGATAGGGATTTTGCTGCGCGACCGAACTGAAAAAAATGTGATAGTAAAACCGTAAGAAAAATGCGTGGAATAAAAGCGTTAAATGAGACGTGCGCAGGCGCGACAGTCGCGTACACAAGCGAGTAGTGCCGTTTAGCCAAAGGAAGTTCGTTCCTACCTGGTGTCCCGCGACACCACATCATTTTTTATGATTAAAAATTGTGTAAACGGTTGACCTTACAGGTCATCCCTGAACCTTACCGCTAAATTAACGTATTTTGAGCTCAAAAGAGTAAAAGCTATTAGCATATAATTTTTCAGTCCAAACATTTTTTTTATTAAAATGGCAGCATATTTATTTTTGAAAAGCTGTATATTTTGAAAACGATGATCGAATTTGATCTTTCGAATGGCATTGAACTCGATTTTTGAAATCTAAATTACTAGTTTAGCTAAATAATCGAAGGGTTGAAAAATTTCGAAGAAATGTCAAAAAACATTTTTTTCACAAACTTTCGTCATTGATAAGTACCAATTAACCGATTTTGATCCAATAAACGGTATTTGACGCAGTTACTAAAGGAAAAAAGCTGATAAGATTTTTAAGTCAATCGGTGTATTAGCCTGAAAGTTATTTCAAAATTATTAAGTTAGTAATAAATAATAAATAAAATTAAAATAAACAACGTAATTTTGATATTTGAAAAGCTGTAACTTTTGAAAATTAAGTTCGATTTTGATTTTAGAAACGGCATTTGACGTAGTTTTTTTTTAGTACAAAAATATCGTATAAATCCAAAAAAAATATTGGTTGAAAAATTTCGAAGTTATGTCGAAAAACACTTTTTTCAAAGTTTTTCGTCAACGATTACTCCCAAACGGATAAACCGATTTTGATGCGACTTTTGCATTAGAAGTAGTTTTTTGAGGAACAGAGCTGATTAGTTTTTGTACTCAATCGGTATATAAATCTGGAAGCTATATTAAAAAAAACTGTTTCGCCAAAAATTTTTTTTGGGGTTTATTCAAAATTTCTCAAAATCGCCTGGGCCGATTTGGTTCAAATTTTCAGAAGGTCTAAGTTGAGTAGAGTCTAATCGAATACCACCAACCGCGTTTCGATCGGTCTAGCCTTTCAAAAGTTATGAGATGTTTACACACACACACATACATACACACACACACACATACATACACACACACACATACATACACACACACACACATACATACAGACATACTGATGCTATCGTGTAAATAGTTGGAAAAGATTCCTAGGACCTCAAAACGTGGAGATCTAGTGAATACTCGATTTTCGGAAATCGGGGCAAAATCAGCAACTTCCTTACATCCGTAACGGGAAGTTAAAAAAAGTTTCGACATTTTTTTTAAGCATTGATGATATTGCGGCAGAAATAGGTAAAGCAGTGGAACCACACTCAGGTGAGTCGTTACAATAAATAATTTGAAGCTTTTTGGAGACGGAATATAAAAGTATATAAAACAGAACTGTACATCTAATACATGTAGGCACTATCCATAATCTATATTCTATATTAATATTATAAATGCGAAAGCTTGGGTTTTTTGGATAGGTAAATGTTTGGATTCATAGATGTTTGGATGGATGGATATTTGTTACTGAATCACGCTACAACTACTGAACGGATTTGAATAAAATTTAGCACATAGGTAGGCGATGACTGAGAATAGCACATAGACTCCTTCTTATCCCAGAGAAATAAGTAGTTCCCGTGGGGTTCACCAAAAACCGTTATGATGCAGTGGGCTGCAGGGCAAAGCGGGTATTATTGTAGATGCGAAAGTAACTATCTGCCTGCCTCTTCTTCACACCTAAACCATTGAATAGATTTTAATATTATGTATTACAAATAAACTCACTTGTACTTCCAGTTCACGTATATTTTTAATAATATAGTCTCCGCTTTTTGGGGAAAAAATATCATGTTGATAACCCAGACAGCCAGACGTTTGTGACAAATTGAAATATTTGTCTAATACCCACCTATAAAGAGTAGCTAATAATGTAACTTGAATTGTAAAAAATATGTTAAAGATATTATAAAATATGTGTAAAACATCCCTGGTGATGCTTTAATAAGCGAAACCGGCTGGATGTGAACAGTAAAAAATGAAAAATATACGTGAACTGAAAGTACAAGTGGGTTTATTTGTAATACATAATTTAAAATGCAGTTTCACTAAGTGCCGACGATGGAAACTATCCAATTTAGATTTTAATATGGTACAGTTTATTCGTTTGAGGCCCGAGAAAGGATAGATTGAGGCCCGAATGTTTGAGGCCCGAGGAAGATAGTATAGATTTTTTTTTATAGGAAATCTCACGGGAACGGGAACCATGCGGCTAAAACCTCGGGATTCTATCTTCTAAACCACGGTAATAAGGAATAACTTAGGTTACTTTTGTTTTAGAATTTTTTCCACGCAGAAGAAAGCGCGGGCACGGGTGGGGACGGCTAGTCTAAAATATTTCGAAAAAAATGTCGTTATAATAAAGATAAATTAATAAATTTTAATGGTGTAAACGCTGTCGCAACTGGTCGATAGGCAAAATGTTCACATAAAAGTAAGTTTACCGCGCTAAATAGAGCAGAGATAAACAATGATTCATTGAGATTCATCAATATAAATTCCATTTTAAACGTAATATTGTTATTGCATTCTATTATTCGCATTTTAGTTTGATATTCATTTTGGTAATAATTAAAAACTTTGGAAACAATATATATTAGTAAAGTATGATTTAATTCGGTTTGGCAGTAAATATAACATTTAAGTAGTGTGGTTTGTTATTAATTTTAACTGTTTTAGAATTTTATTAAAACAAAGTACGATTGATTCTTTTTGGAATTAATTTTAAAATTTAAGGAAGACACCCTCCTCCTTTATTTTTTTATTAACTTTCATAATAATTTATTTAATTTTTTTTTATATTTATGCATGACAGAAATGCACACAATTTTAAATTAACGCCTAATGTCATCATTACATAGTATAAAACAAAGTCGCTTTCTCTGTCTGTCTCTATGTCCTTATGTCCCTATGTATGCTTAAATCTATAAAACTACGCAACGGATTTTGGTGCGTTTTTTCTAATAGATAGATTGATTTTTGAGGAAGGTTTTAGTGTATAAACCTTTCCGATATTCCTACGGGAACAAAAGCTGCGCGGGTGAAACCGCGGGCAGGTCGCTAGTACTATATATAAGCTAACCTCATGTAATAGGGAAAAATAATTATCGGCATTGATGTATCTTAATATTTAACAGAAGATAATAACTTATATATAAATCCAGATTTTAGAATAGTTATGAGGTGTCATTGAACTCGGTCCAATTAAATGGAAATGTACGTCAATGAAGCTCAAAACTCTATTGTTCATCTCTTCTCCAAATAAATTTGAAGATTAAATTTTATATTATCATTCTGTGAGTAACCGCTTACAACCGCTTTATTTTGACGTTAGCTAAATCGTTTTAATTAAATTTTCCTATTTGATTTAATGCCAACGTTTTTGTCATACACAAATACTATTTATACGTATGGTGTCCATAGGCGACGAATATCTCTTTCTATCTGATTATTTACTGGCATGATACAAAGTTTGTTCTATATCAGAAGAATGTCTGTCCGAAAATTTAATACGCTTAACGGCCTTATTGCCAATTTTACGGAGCGTTACGGACGTTAGCTTAATTTTGAGGTATCATTGGATTCATTTCAATTGATTGGAATTTATGTCGATGAAGCTCAAAACTCTATTTCTCGTAATCTATTTAAATTTGAAGATTACATTTTATATTAACATACTGCTAAGGACTCATGTCTGCTTCATTTTGACGTTATATTAATAGTTTATATATATATATATATATATATATATATATATATATATATATATATATATATATATATATATATATATATATATACATATACCAGGTACCAGGTACCAGACCCCGGCGAGACAAAGCAGAACTCTACCACCTAGTAGCCACGATGGTAGTGACTCGCAAAATTTAAGTAAAGTAAAGCAATAGGTTTTTGAACTTCATAGGTATACATTTAATTAGCTAAAGTGCAATATTTTAGCGTTAGATTTTTAATTTCGGTAGTATAAATCAAAAAAACAACATTTTTGCAGTGAAAACTTCTATTGGCGCTTTAGACAATTTTAGGTAAAGGTAAATCTTATGGATTCTCGTTAGCAACATGCTAATGTTTAGTGTAAAATTATGTAAGTTTATTTTTTGATATTATAATCAGATTAAAAGTTCATAATACAGTTTTTAGTTTTCACTTCTGTTGACAGCCCTTCTAACTGCTTCCGATTTTTTTACCCTAATATCTCTCTTAGAGATACATAGACACTTCGAGTCACAAATTTCTAACTTCGTGAACTTCCAGTGGGAGAAACTAAGCAGGCTTATATTTTTTGATCTTTTATTTTTTTGCAGGAAGGAGAGTTATGTTTTACGGTTTGATTGATTTAAGCCTAAGAGGTTTCACGAGATTCTGAGAAAGTAGTTATGTGCTTTTGCCGGTTGGGTCCCAGTAATTTTTTTTAAATGATGTCTTGTTATACTTACGTATTAGTAAAAATGTTTAAAAACTAAGTTCGTTGTAAAAAGGTACAGTTGTGGCGGACTAATATTGAGAGGACGAAATCATTATTGTCTACACTTACAGTACGTACAGTACTTGTCATTTTTGACATCAGAAGAGGAATACTTGGTTCTATTATATCTCATAATCATCATGATACTCAAGTTTTTGAGGAAAAAAATGATTTGATTAACATCTACTTTTTGACTTACGTTATAACTAGCTTTTGCCCTCGACTTTGCTCGCGTTAAATAGATTTTAGGGAAGTAGGGGGTTAGAAAAAGACAAAAGTAGCATATGTAACTCTTCGTCCCTTCAACTATTTCTACTTAAAAAATTACGTCAATTTGTCGCTCCGTTTTTCAACAAACATACACTTCCCATTTATAATATTAGTATGGGTATAGGACAGCAAAGCGCAAGGCTCTCTTAATGGAAACATGTAACTAACGCCAGTAAACATCACAGACCTTAATGATTCGTTGATATCAGTGAAGCAAGGTTAGAATATTACTTGCATAAATATACTGGATACCTTATCTTTCAAACCAAAATAAAGCAGTGCTATTTCGATTGGAACGTGTATAAATGACGACGACTAGGGGCTTAATTCACGTAATCTAACGGCAACCGAGTCATCGCATTTCCTTACATATAATGCCGCGTCGCAGCAAGTCTTGACGTTATGTCGTGTTTATGTGTGTGAGAGCACTAAGCGCATTGACTCAATAACGTAAATTGGGGGACAGACGAGACTAGCTTTATCATTTAGTTATTTAGTAGATACTATGATTAAAGGAAGTTTGGTCAATCGTTTTATAAACTGCTGGAATGGAAAAAGTAAGTTAAAAGAAAGTATCTTTACATCTATATCCCCGAAGAGGTTCCCCGTGTTGGTCCCGGGCTCCTTTGAGGAATAGGTCAACTGCCGTTCTGCCAGGCAGGTCGTAAAATGCGACCAAGTGGCTATGTGCGTCACTACCACTGTGACAACTAGGTGGTAAAGGCTCGACCGGGTCTGGTCTACCACCTTACCTATTCCTGCCGCAATAGCGTCAGTGCTAGTCACTATCATGTTCCGGTTTGGAGGGTAAGATTGCCGGTAAACTTATGCATGTGGCATTAGACGTCTCCGCAAGATAGCAACGCACCGTTAACATCTTTGGTGTCTATAGGCGATGGTTGATACTTTCCATCCGGAGACCCATCTGCTTGTTTGCTATCTTATGATATAAAAAAAGGTAGCTAGAGGTACAACTAGTGCACCCACAATTAGCTGAAGATACTTATTCCCACATTGCGATATATGGCAGGCCTATCGCCAACCGGACACTTATCTAATCCTGGGCAACGTTGTTTTTATCAGAAAACTAAAAAAACACATTTTTGTATTGTCCCATCCGGGAATCGAACCTAAAACCTCATGTGGTTAACTCCGACACCAGACCATTAGACCACAGAGGCGATTAGTATATTCTTGTAGAAAGACCCGGGCCGGGGTAAAGATACAATATGTGTCCATTGGTCAGTAGGAATTAATGACTTTAGCAAAGTTTAGCTAACCCTTTTGGTTAGACTGTTTTATATATAAGAAGATAGCAAACAAGCAGATGAGTCTCCTGGAGGAAAGATACAACCATAGCCAACAGACACCAAAGATGTTATTGGTGCATTGCCATCCGTGTGGCGGGATTATAGTGCCAAATGCACAAGTTTACTGGCTACCTTACCCACCAAACCGGAACACGATAGTGCCAAATTTTTTTTATATCATAAGATAGCAAACAAGCAGATTGGTCTCCTGATCGAAAGAGTCAACCATCGCCACTATTTTACCCTCCAAACAGAAACATTGATGCCATTGCGGCGGCAATAGGTAAGGCAGTAGTACCAGACCGCAGCGAGACAATGCAGAACTCGACCAAACTATTCAAATATTGACACTATTGCAGCAGGAATAAATAAGGCAGTGGTATCATAACTTGGACGAGCTGTTGCAGAGTTTTACCCCTCTTGTGGTCACAATGGTAGTGACAATAACAAAAAACCGTTTGATATAACGAGCTGCCTCTGAATCATGGCATCTGACACTAGGCGACTTTCTATGCACTTTTGTGGTACCGTTTCACTGAAAAAGTATCACACTTTTAGGTTTGAGCTTTGACGTGATAGTTTAAATTCACGTCTAGATATGATCTACCATAAACAAAATACAATTTTATAAACATTAAAAAAATAGAAGATACATGTTGAATTAGAATTAGGATTTCAATAGGAAGGCAGATGGCCTCTTCTTCAAAGGAGACCAACCAAAGAAGGCTAATAAATGTCCAGTGAACTCTGAGAGACAGTTCTGTTCTCTCAGAGTTCTCTCAGATTACTTTACAAAAAACTGGCGTGATGATGAAATTATTTCAATTTCATTGAAAAAAATAAATGTAGACCAAGCACGTCATAGGTAAAAATGTATCAAAATGGAAACACTTAAATTACCGTTAATATAAAGCGGTTGCGGGCGGTTACTCGCAGAATGTTTATATAAAATTCAATTCGCAAAATTAAGTGGAGCAGAGATAAGCAATAGCTCGTTGAGCTTCATCGGCATAAATTCCATTAGCTGAAGTGCGATATTCATTACCAGTGCTACGATTTAAATTGTGCGTAAATATAATGACCACTGGCACCATGAACGCTTTTTATATCCGCTCGTAGTTATCAAATAACCTACAGATATTTTGTATTTATATTTTTGATATGCTTTTTACGATTATTCTCGAACTTTTTGAGGTGATCGACATTTTGGTTATGCTGTAACGACCGTGGTTTTTAAGGTCATTTTACTCAGAGGCCGGATATAAATTACGTCACACGAATTGCATGATTTTTTTGACCCCTCCCCCGTCCTTGTCACAACTAGTCACATTTGTGATGTCACATATTTTACAATTTTATATTGTAATGATGATCTTATTGGATTATTTTTATCTATACAGGTGCCTTTTTAAATTCACTGTTGTAATAATTATATAAAATATTATAATCACAAAAAATGTGATGTCACAAAATTTGGGAACCTTCCTTATCCCATGTAATACAATGTCACACTTTGGCGACTCTCTTCCTCCCCCTTAACGTGTGACGTAATTTATGGATGGCTCCTAACTAGCGATTGCCGTTTGTTTGAAAGAGCATATACTAAACAATATAATCTCTTCTAAGTTTGCCTTTAGCCATTTACTTCTTCTTTATTGTACGAACGGCAATTATCAGTGAATTTTGCCAGTGTCGAGTTTTAGCCATGTAAAAGTGTGTATATTTTAATGCATGTCAAATGAATGTAGAGTGTATAATATGTTTATTTTAATTAATTTAATATATTCTGTTAGGTTTTCATTAAATAAAGCAAAATTTTGCCCGATATTCCTTTAAATGTGCAAACATATTGTCTTGCACTGGTATCCGTAAATTTGAAAAACGTCAGTTGGTCTTGAATATACAACAACTTTATTTATTTAAGTTTATTATACTATTTACGTTATACAGATGTTAACGGTTGACCGCACCGTTGAGTTGTTAGCGAACCTACTACGAATCGAGAGGGTTCGGGTTCGATCCCCGACAGGGACAAACATTTGTGTGGTTAGCACAGATGTTTGTATTTCAGGCTTTGGGTATATATCATGTATGTTACAGTATTTATCTATGTATTTCTATGTATTTGTATAGTTGATTAACACCTATGACACAAACTTATGCGCAATAATTTGCTTACTTTGAGATTAGACCAATTTATGTAATTTGTCCAGCAATATCTATTTATTTTTTCTTCGTGTTGGTTCCGGGCTCCTTTGAAGAATAGACCAAATGCCGTTCTACCAGGCAGATCGTAAAAGGCGACTGATTGTCTATGTGAGTCACTACCATCGTGACTACTAGGTGGTAGAGTTCTGCATTGTCTCGCTACGATATGGTACCACTGCCTTACCTATTGCCGCCGCAATAGCATCAGTGTTTCTGTTTGGAGGGTAAAATAGTGGCGATGCTTGACTCTTTCGATCAGGAGACCAACCTGCTTGTTTGCTATCTTATGATATAAAAAAATTTGGCACTATCGTGTTCCGGTTTGGTGGGTAAGGTAGCCAGGTCAGGTACCACTGCCTTACCTGCTGCTTTCCTGCCACAATAACGTCAGTGTTTGTCACTATCATGTTCCGGTTTGGAGGGTAAGGTAGCCGGTAAACTTATGCATCTATGCTCATCACACAAATGTTTGTCCCTGTCGGGAATTGAACTCGAGTCCCCTCAACTTGTAGTTAGGTTCGCTAAAAACTTGACCAACGAGGCGGTCAAAAATCACATATTTTATTATATCTATTTAAGCTATTTAAGCCTATACTTTACGACTGATGCTTATTCTAAATTTCTAACGTTACCATATCGGTTCATCTCCAGCATAACATCGCTTTAAAATGTTGTTACTATAACATTGCAGCGTATTTACTACGCACCACCCACGTCTTTTACATCGTGAGATAGCAATTATGCAAGATGGCTCTTCTGATGGAAAGAGGAAACCATCAGTTATAGACACCAAAGATGTTATTAATGCATTGCTTTCCGTGTGACAAAATACCTAAGGTAAGGCGGTGGTACAAAACCCTGGCAAGATTTAGCGGAATTCTACCACTTAGTTTTCACGAAGTCAATATTTCGCATTTTGTGAAACGTATTTTAGAAAGGAGTCCAGACCAATACGGCAAATAGAATGAACCTTAGAAACTACGGCCGTTACAATATAGCCAAAATATCAATCACGGCAGAAAGGTCTGTCTCAATGATAACCGTATTTTTTTTTTTATATAGCAAACAAGCAGATGGGTCTCCTGATGAAAAGAGTCAACCATCGCCTATAGACACCAAAGATGTGAATGGTGTGTTGCTATCTTGTGGCGAGGTCTAATGCCACATGCATAAGTTTAACGGCTACCTTACTCTCCAAACTGAAACACGACAGTGACAAGCACTGACGCTTTTACGAATAGGTAAAGCGGTGGTACCAAACTCGGGCGAGACAATGCAGAACTCTACCACCTAGTAGCCACGGTGGTAGTGACTCGTATCGCCAGTCGGTCGCGTTTTACGACCTGCTTGACAGAACGGCAGTTGGCCTATTCTTCAAAGGAATCCGGGACCAAAACGGGGTATTTATTGCATTTGAGCGAGTCATGTGTGTAAAGCAAATATAGCATATCTGTATGTGTATATTAGTGTATGTTCGCGTAGTGTGTGAGTATGTATGTTCATGTAAACTTTCAGATTCCCCTAATACATTCTCGCTATGTTCATAGCTAAGAAATGACAGCCACAATATTACTTTTTCCCTACATCTAAATCTGGTTACATTAATGCGAGGTATTTCGACGCGCGTCAATTCTATAGAAAATGGGTGGCGCGGTATGTTCTGAAACCGCTGGGAAACGTGTTAATTTTCGGATAAATAAATATAGGACATCAGCTGAAAACTAAAATTTAGCACATTTTTTTTTGTATTTACAACTAAATATCACCATATAAAAATCATGTGGAAGATTAGAAACAATATTAACAAATTATTTGTTTAAGTGATTTTTTAGCCTGTTTTCGAAATTTTATAAGATCGATTAAAGTACATTCTATCGTGTAATGAGTTAGCACATTCTTTAGATAATATCTTCAGGTATATCGTGTAATTTTTGTAATATTGTTATTTAACGATACAAAATAAACAATACAAAAAACCGTGATTTAACAAACCAGTTTTTTTCCGTTTGTCGCGATGCCTCGCCTTAAGAATATCAATTTTACTGTTAATCTTTTGATACAGAAAGGGATTCGTGTAATTAAAACTTCATGGGGAAAATTATATCTTGTAATAGGCATGTGTTACTTAATTCGCCGGCTAGTCATAATCGCTTTTGTTTCAGCAGGTTACTGGGATAGATTACAAGGTAGTAGATTTCGGCATTGACTCGCCCAGGTCTGGTACCACCGCCTTACCTATTCCTGCCGCAATAATGACAGTGCTTGTCGCTGTTTGCTATCTTATAATATTAAAAAAATCCACTCTCTCACTTCCACATTACTAACCCGGTCCGTAAGTGTTACACCACATCTTTTTTTTAACAATCTCATAAAAAATAATAGGTAGTTCTTAGGAAAAAGAGAAACAAATACCTGTTAGTCTAATACCGCAGCTACATATATCGGCCTACAGCAAACGCTCGCGCTATAGGCTATGGTTGACTCTTTCCAACAGGAGACCCATCTGCCTGTTTGCTATCTTATGATATAAAAAAGCATTATTATTAAAACGCATGACAGTAGCCAAGATAGAGATGACGTACTCGTAGCATTTTGGTCTCTGCATATAATGCTTCAGTAGGAAAACGGTAACATTTATTAAAAACAACTTTAAGAACTGACCTTTGTGTACGCTCCAATTTTTGCTTGATTCTTTTGTTTTTTTTTTGTTCCAAACAAAATGCTTAAATACCGCATTCTCGCAATCAATACATACATAGATACTAAATAGTCTAATGGTGGGGCCGCACTAACTTCTATCGTAATCGTAAGTATTGTGGCGATAGACGCAAATGCGGTCGCAGCATAATAATTATTATTATTGCTTTCAAGTATTCATATTTTCCGCCAATTATCTGCTGCGTTTTTTCAGACCCATAGATTAAATATGACGTTATTACGAGACTATATTTCGCAGGACTTTTGAATTATTGAGAGAAAGTTTGGTATACTTGCAGAAAGGAAACCACTCACCAAGTTTTAAGTCCTAGTATCTATTAATTATTTAAGGAAAAAGACTCTATTTGGCAGGCTTCCTTAGTTAAGTTAGAATAACGTTTGAAGAAGATACTATTCGAGGGGTTCAGTGTTATATCATTACACAGATAGCGTTGTTGTATCGTGCGGAAGTATATTATGAACGTACTTTTCTAAATTAAACATTTTTTTATTCAAACAAATCCATCTTAGGTGAAGTCGACCGATGAATCAATCAAGACGTAATATTTTGTTCCGTTATTTCTAAAATTCAATACACGGGCCTTTGATGTTGAGAAGGGTGATGATTTAACATACCCTTGAGATTAGCGTCGGTTTTAGGATGGAGAAATATTACATAATATTTCATAAGAATCTCGTGAAACTTTATATAACCTGGGGCATTTTAAAAGATGAATTTTAAACCGTTATTTAAAACAGGTCTGCCTGTTTTGCTAGAATATTGGTAAATCGCTTTAGGTAATGATGCTAACTTGCAAACACCCTCGGGATTATTACGTTTGCAATTTTGCTCATTCCACAAATTCAGGAAACGATATGTTTATGTCGCAGGCAAATTCTATAATTCTTTCGTATACAAATGGTGTCGTCAGATTGCAAAGAAAAAGTTTGGAAAATTCAAAAGTGCACGTCGTAACGTTTTTTTTTTCTTTAAGGCGATAGGTAATGCCAAACTACGAAATAGACACCTCTTTGAAAGCCTACTACTGCTAACCGGTTGGTCCAATAATTAAAAAAAAAATGCATTATACGTATAATATAATTAAGTTTAAATTTTAAGTTCGTTTTTTCAAATTTTATTGTTATTTTTGACGGAAAAATATCGAATATCTTTCTTACTTTTACGCAAAAATTTGCTTATAACTTTAAACTACTGTAACGATTTTGATGATTTTTTCTTTTTATTACAGACTATTTATTGCTTTATAAAATTTAAGTTCAAAATTTTACAAAATCATTATAGTGTGCTGTTAAATCAATAAAAACCTTATTATTTAATTCGCGGACAGCGCTCGCGTCGAAAGTCAGTCTCCCGGTAACGTTCATACGGGGAGGCTGTGTCGCATGTTAGCGTGCTCCGCTCTCCATATTCGAGTCAAAGAGTAATAAATAGTACAGATAGAACGTTTGGCTCAATAGTAAGGTTGTGCCGTTTGGAAATTGAACATTTCGTTTATGCTTGGACGTTTTTTTTATAGTAGATAATGAGCTTGGACCGAGAAGGCTGTTTTTTTTACAGATGTTGTTCTTATGATAAAGACAAGGAATAAGAAAGGGTTTTTTTAAATTCATCCCCTAATATGGTGAAATAGGGGGTGAAAGTTTGTATGAAACTCATTTGTCATTTTTGAATTGTAATGAATGATATGCCGTAATTAAATTATCCTTTAACTGGAAAAAAATTAAATACAAATTTAATATTTTTTGAATTCTAGCCCATAGAGAGGTAAAAAGAGGCTTTAAAGTTTGTATCAAAAATGAATTGTTTATTTATTGCATTAATATAAAATCTAAATTATTTTAATTTAGTATTTATGATTTTTAATACAATTAAGAAGTACGAATTTTCGGATTTTTTTAGTACTTATGCTTTTCAATCGAAATTGAAGGAACATGCATGTAATGTTCGAAGTTTCATCCATTAAAGGAGTAAAAGTATATGTTACAATTTATATGAAAAATCAAACGTTTATGGTCAAAATAACTTGAAATTCGGCACTTATGTTCTTCAACACAATTTAAGAATCATTTTTTTTAAATTTCATTCCTTAAAGGGTAAAAAAAGCATTGATGTTTGTACAAAAAATAGATTGTTTATTGTAGAATATTGCAGAAATTATTTAAAACTTAGTATTTATGATTTTTAATACAATTTAACGAGTTTAAGGTTTTCAAATGTCATCTCTTCAAAGGATGAAAAAAGTGGTAAAGTTTGTAGAAAAAATAAAATATGTTAAATCAAAATCTCTTCAAATTTATTAGTATGTTCTTTAATTCAATTAAATAAACGTGCATGTAAGGATGATGTGAGTTTTATCTCTTAAAGAAGTAAAAGAGGGTATTAAAGGGGCTGAAAGCTAGTACTTTATAAATAGTTTTGTTTGCGAGTAGACGCTGAATAATATTTTGAGACTATTCATGTACTTACCTACGTTTACGCTTGAATGTTTTATTAGCTATAGATAGATAAGTATTTTGTCAATATTTTGTATAAATGTACAAAAATAAAAAAAAAACATATAAAGAACGAAGATAATTCAAGCAAGCGAATAAAAAGCAAAACTCTAAAGAAAAAAATAATAAAAACTGGTACTATTTGAAGGTAGTAAGGACGCAACTAAAAATAAATAAATTAAATATATTATACATACAAATGGTCTAAATAAACCAACTTATTTAGTACTTTCCTCTATAAACATTAAATTAAATTATATCTCTACTTTTCTCTTACGAGATTTTGAAACAAAAACTAAGAAGCTAGTTAAAGTTTTAAAATATTATTCAAGAGATTACATTTTACAAAATCAAATTTTGAAAGGTTTTGTTAAATATTAATTGTTGATTGTATGTATTAAAATAAAGTGCTACACGGGATGTATTGTATATTACAACACTTTCAAAGAAATAGGATACGTAACTGTTATGATTGTGTAAATTGTTATATGATTTTTTGTCGATTTTCGGTATATTTTTTTTCTTTAGATATTTATCGTTTTTCTAAAATGAATGTATATGTAATCGACAAATGAGCGATTACTGGTTATTGGTTTTGAGTTTGACAACATTCAGTCGATTCACGATGATAAAAGTTCATATAGGTAACAAAAATGTTAAAACGTAGGTATCTGCATCCACTGTAATACTCTTTGACTTTGGAGCATGCGAGGACGCGAAATAATATTTACGCTGCTCCTGTTAGAAACTCAAGGTCGTTCGCAGCTGTAATCGCCTTAAATTATTTATTATAAAAAAAAACAAATCCAAATAAAGTGATTTTCAATAGGGATTTATCCCGAGTGGATTAGATAATATTGATAATATAATAAAGTGAATTCATAAAGCCAATCAACCTATTTCGTGTTTATAAACATAAAATAATTATCTGACAGCCATCAAAACATTTTTCAACGAGATTTTTTAGATTGTTTTTTACTGTCTTCAAAGGCTTAAAGTTATACCATTGACCTCTAATAGATATATTTCTATGAGTTATACAGAATTGGTTTCTCTTTATAATCATATACTTTTTATATCAAATTAGTTTATGAATTTAATACTGAATGTGATTGAAGTTGAGGCATACATTTTCTTTCAACCGATAATAATGCACAGCCGCGCCGCGGCGTGCAATACGTTTTATGAAATGCCTTACCGCCCGGCCACGCGAACTGGCGGCGGCGGCGGCGGCGGCGGCGAAAATTCGTCGATCACCCCGCCGCCGGCTGCCACGCCGCATGGTATGTTTAGTACTTTCCCATACATTTGTTTCAGACGCTAGACGCTTCACCGTCCCGTGGCCGGGTCGGATTCCCGTGGCCAGGCCGTTACGCCGAATGTAAAATGTCGTCATCACATAATATGCATGAAATTTACCGCCGTTGTTAACAAATTGCTGCGGCAATTATTGTTCTGAAAATAGGTATTTTATTTAGAACTAAAACCGTATCCGGCTTTTTACCTACAAAAGAAGTAGGTTTGCTAGATTGCCCTTAGATCCCAGGTTAGACATCTGGAGAAAGGAGTCCTGCGTAGCGGGTACCGTTGACCGTCAACGACATCAGAGTTTATAAATTGATCCCATTTATATTATCAACAAATTGCCTTCGGCATTTGTTTTATAACGACTTATAGAATTTACCTGCGAAATTTATATTACGTTATTGTTTGGTGTGTATGTAGTACGTATACCGGTGTTTCGGGACCCTTCTTGATTAACTGCCTTACCGCAAGGAATTTCGTAAAAAGCGAAAGAAGGTTAGTACATATTGTGTTACCAACATCGTGAATACTCGATTGAGTTGTTTTCGGTGTCATAGGAGATAGTTGTCTCTTTCTATTAGAAGAGTTATCTACTTATTTCTTGTGTTATGATATAAAACAGGGCTGTCCAAGCCGTATACCATCTTGGGTTAATATGAATTACCAAAGTGGTTGGGAGGCCGCAATGGCAACTCACTTTTCAAATAGGAAAGTACACAAATGCAAATTAAGTTAAAGTTAAATTAAGAAAATTATTAAATAAAACATAATACTGTAAAAGGCGTGCTTATCTTGTAGTGAGATTTCTTACATCAAGAAGACAGTAAATTTTTAAATTTGTTGCGGCGGATTAAAAACACTTCGCGGTCTGAACAATTACAAGCCGCGGGTCCGGGCCGCGCGTTGGACAGCTCATATATAAAACAAATTACCTGGCGAGAAATCGAATATTCATTTTTTTGTAAAAATGTGTCCTAAGTATGACACGGGATTAAACTTTCAGAACGTAAACAAGTTTTCTGACCGTCAAATATTTTGATTAAGCATGTCAGTGTCAGTTTTTTAGGGTTTCAAAGTTAGGAGCCCTTATAGATTCGCTATGTTAGTCCGTTCGTTGTTTTGTTCGTTCGTCTGCAGTCTAGCTCAGAGATACTTCGTACTAAAACTGTTATTTGGCATGAATATAGATAGGAGTCACGACAACAAAGGAGTAACATAAAATCTTGAAAAAAATTTTTTTAGGGTAGCTCCTCTACATGTAAAGCGGGGATGTTAATTTTTTTCTTGAGTACCCATAGTGTGGGATAGGTTACCCATAGTGTTGGATAGGTTTTTAAAAACTAATACAGGTTTCTAACAACAATTTTTCGGTTAAGGGATTCGTTTGTGAAACCTTTTGAAGTGCTAATTTTGTAAGAAAAAATCTCGGGAATAGTAAATATAATAAATTTTAATGGAAAACTATCACGGCTTAGAAGGCTTTAAAAGTTTTGGAGTAAATAGTCAACTAACTTATAAAATTAACTTGGAAAAATAAGTTTTATACGCAATGAAATTGTAGAGCAGATATATCCGTCATTGATGTCAAAAAGGTTAAAATATGTTCATAGTATGAAACAATAAAGGTCCTCTTCTTAGTCCGCATTATTGTGATGGTCAACTTCAGAAACCTACAGTGCGCATGGCCCGACACGCACTTTACCAATTTTGTATCATGAGATAGCAAACAAGCAACAAGCAATAATTATATATATTTATTATATATTTAACTAATAATTATACATGTAATAATATTATGCATAAACACACATTATATTTACACATATTACACAATATAACATAATATGTACATTACATATATATAAATAAATTCATTATAACAATTTATTATTAAAATTAACTAGTTACACATTATGTAAAGTCGGAAGACAATCGTCCGCAATGTCGTGCAGTACAAATGTCTTATTTAAATAGTACCTGTTACCTGCGACTTCGTCCGCGCGGACTTCGTTTACTCCGCACTGCTCCTACCTCGTAGGTGATAGCGTGATAATATGTAGCCTATATGTTGACCCGACCTGTTAGTAATATCCATGCAAAATTTGAAGTAAATCCATGCAGTACTTTTTGAGTTTACCCTGGACATAAAAAATACAGACAAACAGACAAAAAGTCTAAAAACTATATTTTTAGCTTCAATATCGATTGTAGATCACGCCCCAAGTATTCTTTTAAAAAAATATTCAATGTATAGTTTTGATTCTCCTACGATTTTATTATATGTATAGATAATTCCTTTTGTTCAACAAAAGTAAATTGACACGCATTGGCCGGCGGCCTCCTGCCCAGTAGTGTCCACAGAGTACTTTGTAACATACGTAGTGCCTCACCTAGCTAATACACTAAACGCAATGTCCCTCTGCCTGTGATCCTTATTCAGTATTTGGTTTTCGATTTATGTATAAGTGATCGGAATATTAACTGTTCATATTTGCTTAGTGCTCCGTTTACTTTGAATAATATAATATTAAAAATTTAATAAATTGTAAGTGGTAAGTATCTTAAGTTTTACTGAAAAGAAAACCTTCCAATTACTACAACAACCAGTACAGAGATAATGGTGCTTTGCCATACGTGTGGTGCCGGTAAATTTATTATAGTGGCTTAATACCTGTTAATGCTGCTCACATAAGTTTACCGACTAACTTACCCACCAAACCGGAACACTACAGTAACAAGCACTGACGCTATTGCGACAGGAATGGGTAAGGCGGTGGTACAAAACCAGGGCGAGACAGTGCAGAACTCTACCACCTAGTAGCCACGATGGTAGTGATTCGCATAGCCAATCATTCACCTCATTCATTCACATTCACCAAATTGCCTAGCAGAACGGCAGATGACCTATTTTTCAAAAGAGCCCGGACCAATATGGTCAGTACAAAATATGATCTAGACAAATGGTATGAAATCATTAAAAAACTCTTAAATGAGTACGAAAAAAAACTCTTTTGCTTTTATACAATAATAAAAAGATACAAATCCATCAATTGAATGCTTCATTAAATCAATTTTTACCAAGCGGAAAAACGCCGCCTCGGAAATTCAAATTCAATACAAACAAAAGAAAGGCGTCGCTCACAATGAAGCGATCTAAAAAGTTTGCCATCAATATTCATACTTTTTATTAATTTGTCTTTATTGCGTGCCGTCGCATATTGAGCACCCCAGAGCAATTAGCGAGGAATGCAGGATATTTCTTTTTCTATTATCGATTTATAATGAGATGCTTTTTAGTTTTATTACGGAATCAACAACACGATAGTCAAGTGATAGTCAATTCGACGTGTACCTACTGGTAAGTGCGGTCTTAGGTGTGTAATTTTTAAAAGTAAAGCTTTTATTCTATCGCGCCATTTTTTTTAGTTCGTCTATTACATTTCGCATTATAGGTGATTGTGGAGTAGCGATAGAGAGAAAGGCGTAGTCTAGGCCAATATAGTGGTGCCCATAGCTTGCATAAGCTGTCGTGTAGCATTTATATTTTCATAATACAATATTTATATACAATACTAACATTTTTTTATTGTTAATTAATACTAACTCTTGTACTATTTCACTATATATATATATATATATATATATATATATATATATATATATATATATATATATATATATATATATATATATATATATATATGTATTATGTTATATTGTGTAATGTGTGTAAATATAATGTGTGTTTATGCATAATGTTATTACATGTATAATTATTAGTTAAATATATAATAAATATATATAATTAAATTCTAGCTTTATGATCATTATCACTTTTCGTTAATAGAACCGTCTACTAACTACTTGTTTGCTATCTCATGATACAAAATTGGTAAAGTGCGTGTCGGGCCATGCGCACTGTAGGTTTCTGAAGTTGACCATCACAATCACATCACAAAAAAATTAACATCCCCGCTTTACATGTAAAGGAGCCACACTAAAAAAATTTTTTCAAGATTTTATGTTACTTCTTTGTTGCCGTGAGTCATATCTATATTCATGCCAAATAACAGTTTTAGTACGAAGTATCTCTGAGCCAGATTGCAGACGAACGAACAAAATAATGAACCGACGAACAAATCGAATCTATAAGGGCTCCTAACTTTATTTTAAATATATATATATATCGATCGGCGTTGTATACACCTTTACTGAATATAAAAAAACATTAAAATACCATAGTCTTCTCCAGAAATTGAACCTGGGACTTAATGGTCCAATTCGTATAGGCTTACTACTATTTTGCTAAACAGCAGCAGATGAATACTAATAGATAGAAAGAGCCATCGTCTATATGGCCATAAAGAAAAGGATATTAAATCACATATTAAATCAAAGATCTTAAATCAAAAAAAAAAGAAAATCCGTGTAGCGGGGTTAGAATGTCACATTCATAAGATTACCTTACCTTTCCATTTGAAACACGAAACATCGTCGCTATTGACGCAGGAATTGAAAAGGTGGTGATATCGAATTTACAATTATAAATTACGAAATTATTACATTACGATTTAGCATAACTCGATTTGTCAACATTAATTTAGATTCATTTGATTTTGTAATCGATAATATTAAAAGTTAGTAAAATAAGAGCGGGTAGTCCCGAATAGAGTAGTATTTGTCGTCATGAGTAATGGCGGCCATCATTCTGTTGAAAGTTGCTATACCATACACATTTTTATCTATGTGCCATACAAGGTGGACACGTGCTTACCTATTGGCCCATAATCCAGTTTAATATTGTCTGTGTCCAGTTTAATATTATATTGTTGTGTGTGATTTAGTGCAAAATTGTGAAGTAATCAAATCATAAGACGTTAAAAAACTTGTTTATTTTGAAATGCTGTCGTCACACCGCTCACTATGGATACCAACTACCAATAAAACTATGGGGGCTGCCTTCGAGATATAGATTAAAAGCCTAAATAATATGATTTACTTTTAAATAAATACTATCACATAAAACATAATCCATTACGACCCTTTTGAAATTCGCGATGAAAATGGGTCAAAGCAGATAATTTTATCAGACTCAGCCTTGTGAATGTTTCAGCTTGTCGCGACCCGAGGCCCATATATTTTCGCTACTTTGCGTGTCCTCGCGTAGTTTTGTACAAATTGTATTGTCTACGCGAAATAATACGTGAAAATGCATTATGTAGCGTCTGGATACGGGAATATATACCTTACATAAACAGATGTTGCTTTGAAAATATTTCTCTTTAATCGGATTTATCAGCTCTGGGACGGTGGACGTGAAGGTATTTATTTATCAGTGAATGAAGGTAAAAGAGGGTTGAAAGTGGGTTGAAATGACGACATCGATATAAAATAAATATAAATAATTTTATTTAAATTAACAAAGCTGATATACAATATGTTTATAAGTCATAATTTTCCCCCATGTTAGTTCGAACTCCTTTGAAGAATAGACTTCTGTTCTACCAGGCACGTTGTAAAAGGCGACCGATTAGAGTTCCGCAATATCTCAGGATATTTGCTATTTGGTACCACCACCCTACCTATTCCTGCCTCAATAGCGTCAATGCTCGTCATTGTCGTGTTCTGGATTGTAGGGTAATGTAGCCGGTAAATTGATGCATGTGGCATTGCCATTTCGCTACACAGATAGCAACCCGCCATTAATATCTTTGGTGTCTATAAGTTTCTATTTCCATTAGGAAAGCTGTCTGCTTGTCGACTTGCTGAAAGAGTCGACCATCGCCTATAGACACCAAACTAGGCGAGGCGAGGCGAGGTCTAATATCACATGCATAAGTTTACTGGCTACCTTGCCCTCCAAACCGGAATACGACTTCGACGATAGCTTAGATTAATTATAATTATAATTTTTGGTTATTTATTAATTATTTGCCTAAAGTGTTGCTTTTTTGTCTTAATTATTATAATAATAATAAATAATAAATATTCACGGGTCAAATTACCCTTACTGATCTAACCTCAAAGTAAGCAAATTATTTGCTTGTGTTATGGGTGTTAGCCAACGATACTAATATATAGAAATACACATATAAATACAAGAATATATTTAATAAACATACAAACCCCGGAAAATACAAACATTTATGCTCATCACACAAATGCTTGTCCCCGTCGGGGATCGAACCCGAGCCCCGTCGATCGCGTAGTCAGGGTCGCTAACCACTCGACCAACGGGGCGGTTATATTTTAATGGTTATACTAACGCTTTTTTGTATTTTTTTATTTCTATATTTATTTGTTTTTAAGTTTTATTATGTATCTGTACATATTTGCCATATTGTCCTGTAACTCTTTAGTGTATTTTTTTGTTTTGTCTTATATCCTTACTAACTGTAGCGTGCAGCCTCCTGCATTATAAAAGTTTTTGGTGAACCTCGCAGGAAAAATTCATTTTTTCGGGATGAAAAGTAGGTTGTGAGCTATTCCAGGTCATCATCTACCAGTACGCCAAATTTCATCTAAATCCGATTAGTAGTTTAGGCGTGATTGAGTAACAGACATTCATCCAAATATCCAAAAATCTAATCTTTCGCATTTATAATATTATTTTGATTTGTTTTTTCTTAATAGTTTCTCTAGTGTTAAAGCGGCTAAGAAGTAAAAATAATATAATATTACCACTGCCGCACCAACCACCACCAACTATGGCAAGAAGAATATTTATTTTGATGGTGCACAAGTTTATAATAAATTGCCCGATATAATAAAAGAAGCCAAAAATATTCTAACATTTAAACGTGGGATTCGTAAATATATATATAACTCAGATATATAATATATGTGTGTATATGTATGTGTGTATGTGTGTGTATATATATGTGTATGTGTATATATGTATATGTATGTAATCATATATGTATGTATATATATATATATATATATATATATATATATATATATATATATATATATATATATATATATATATATATATATATATATATATATGTGTGTATGTATGTGTATATATGTGTGTATATGCGTATATGTTTATGAATATGTATGTTTATGCTTATTATGTATAAAAAATAATACATGTGCTCCATGTAGATGTATAATATAATCGAAAATAGTTGAACATTATTTTAAAAAAAAAACAACAAAATACTTTAATGAATTAATAACTTACAAATTACATTCCGTAGACATATCTAGTTGTAAAACATCTTTGTATTGTTTCAAACCGAAGCCACACCGAAACAGTAGTTGAGGGTATTTCTGTATTTTATGCGAATACGAGTGTGTTAAAACTTAAAAGAGATAAAGTTGCTTAGCAGTGTAAATAATTTAGTTGCTATGTATGTGTTATTTGTTATGTGTATTATTATGTGTTTGCGCGACAACTCATGTACGCATTGCGATTTTTGATTCTCAAGTAAGTGAGTACAATGTATTCTTTTTGAGAAATAAATGTCTTAAACCAGAAACCAGAGTGTTGTGGTATGTATATGCCTTAATTAAACAGCTTTTATTTTAATCTGTATGTATTTGTTACAAAAATATGATTATCTGAATTACAAGATATATTCCAAACTGATTCATAAAGTCTAGAATAATTATTGTAAATACCCTGAGGATGCTTGTGTAAGCGAAACCGGTCGGAAATTAAATATAATTATCTTATTGTGAAACAGTTCAAGTGTTATCAGCTAGCAAATATTGATTTATATAAAATACTAACTACTGAGAGAAGAGAATTTTATGCCATACGTAAGAGTTTTCCGACTAAGACAGTTAATCTTTCAAACCGAAACATAACACTAAACTAACTTTGACTAAGTAAAAGTTTGTTAATTTGTTCAACTTCCTTGGGATTTGATCTATTTAATATTTTATTTGTTTATTACTGTAGAGGAAAATATCACATATAAGAGAATATAAACGTATCATAAAAATAATGGGACAGCTTATATCTGATTAGAGAATTTCACCTCCCAATTTGTATAAAAAGAATAAAAACTGATGCAAAATCAAAATAGTATCCGCTACCTTGCTCTTTAGACTTGAACACGATAATGACAAGTATTGAAGCTATTGCAGCAGCAAGAGGTAAGGTGGTGTTACAATATACCCGGTTGACACATTGCAGAATTCTACCACCTGGTAGTCACGATTATAGTGACACGTATAACTAATTGATCACCCGCATACGATCTGCCTGGCAAAAGGGTAGTGGAGCTATTTTTCAAAGGGGGGGGGGGGGGGGGGGCTGGACAAACAATGGCGGATTCTATTGAGTTATATTTTGTAGTGGTATACCAAAAAAAGTTTCCTCCTCCTCATTTTTAGAAAGTCGGCTAAAAATAAATATATTTTCACGTTACAGACGATCAATAAAGTAAATATAGTATAGATAATAATTATAAGACAAAAAGCTACACTGAAAATGTAAAGGTATTTACTTTGTAAATAATCTTTGTTCTATAAATAAACAACAAGATTTTATCATTGATATATAAAAACCCAAGATACACAATCAGTGTCTCAAAAACGTCCTCTAAGAATGAGTGCACAATTTAAAATTGTGCACTCACTTCAAATAGAATCCCGTCACCCACGTCATTGTCCGCACGTCAAAAATGCAGAATTGTTCTTTGATAAATTGTAAAATACAACATCATGAACGCTAAAAAAATATAAGATATTGTATTTTCGGTAAGGATAAGAGTTTATCAATATATTTTTGTTGTTTATGTGACTAAATATAGGGTGTAATGTATGTTTTTTATTTTATTTGTCTTAAAAATTTACTCGACGCTCCAAGTATAATACGACAAAATTTCAGTGGTCACTTTTTCAGTAAAAGGACAATACATTATAACCTCTTTTTAATTTAGTCGAATAATACAAATTGATCCTGTTATTATTAGTGGAGTCGATTCTTTTTCATTAATAAGTTAATTTCGTTATTAAGAAGATTAATTTTTTTCATTAATAATTTTGAATACCTTTTATAGTTGTTAACCAACTGCCAAAAGAGAAAAGGACCTCAATTTGACGATTTTAAAATGTTTGATTATATTGATTACTTATTGTGAGGACCAAGTTAGGTGATTCTTTTATTCTACTTGTACGAATATAAAATAACAATATATAATTGTGATTCATCGTAAGAATCACAATTATTTGGAATATGAAACCTTGGAGATATATTACGAAACTTTTAATATAACAATAGGAAATCATAAGTAGCATCGAATTTTGTTCTGTTTACACGTGTTGTTGATAAAGCTTTCTTAAGTGGTAGGAACAGGTTGCGTTAAGAATGTTTTTTTATTTAATAATTTAATTTTAATAAAATGTTGTTTTTGATTGCGGATATCTTATACTATACATATTATAAATGTTAAAGTTTGTATGTTTGGATGTTTGATAATCACTCACGTAAAAAATGGCTGTACCAATTTGAATTTGGACTCGGATATAAGATGACCTGGAATAGCGCAAAGAATTCTTTTATCCTAATGCAGAGGTCTGCAGCTAGTCTCGTATAAATTTTAAGTGAATGTTTATATATACGAGTTGTTTTATTTGCATACTAGCTGTTACCCGCGGCTTTGCTTGCGCATATTTACTTTAGAACTTATTTAACCTTTCTTTATTTTATTAAAAATCTCGGTGGGCGGGTGGGCCGCTAGTACTTTAAAAAAATAATATTTACATATCCATCTTAATCATTTATACACGACATTTTTGTTATTAAAATTTAAGTAAAAAACTTACGACCTGAACTTCCTATAACTTCTAAATTTTCTATACCTAATATCATAACTAACTATATCTCAATTTAAAAATACATATTGGTAACACACCTCTCGAACAAACTAACCTAATAATTATAAAAGAAACTTATAATTAACAGGAAATATCTAAACTAAAATTACCTTTGGCAGTAATATTATATGTACTAAACTATACTCCAAACTAAATATACCTATCTACTACGATTGCTATGTATATAACACACCTATGTAACCAACTAATGTATCTATATTAAAAAAGTCTGTAAGCTGGTTGACCCTAAAGTTCACCTGAAACTTTCCGCTAAAATGAGGTATTTTAAGCTCAAAAAAAACTATGCCTAAGAATAGGCTTTTGAGTCCGAAAAGTTCAAAAATCCAAAGTTTTTTTTAAACGATACTTTGTTCAATATTTGAAAAGATGTATATTATTTCAAAATGATTAACGAGTTTGATCTTTCGAATAACATTCAACGCAATTTTTTAGCTCTAAATTGTTTTATTATGTTAAAAATGTTGAAAACATGTAAAAAAAGCTTTTTTCAGAATTTTCCGTTATTGATAAATCCCGATCGAAACAACCGATTTTAATCCGATTTGCAGTATTTGACGCAGTATTTTAAGCAGAGGAGCTGTATGATAAGATTTTAAAATATATCGGTATATTATTAAGCCTGAAAGTAATTTTAAAATACGAAATAATTTATAACAGTGTAATTTTGATTTAAATATTGTTGAAAGCCGAAAAATGATAAGTTATGTCGGAAAAACACTTTTTTAATTTTTTGTCAATTCGTGCAAAATTTCATGCAAATATGTCCAAGGAATAAAAATTTTCATACAAATTTTATACCCTATTTAATGCCCATCGGAATTGAATTTTGAAAAATTAATCCCTAATGGATCCCTACATCATAAGAATACGTTTGCGAAATTTTAATTTTCTAGCCCTAAGCGTTTTATTTGTGAATTATATAAAACATTCATCCCCTATTTTACCCTCTAAGAGGTTGTATTTTGGAAAACACAGAAATACGTAGGTAAGTCATTATTTTTGCCGTAGTCTTTGGCTGAATTTGGCTTACGCCGTAGTGAGAGATTACATCCAGTTTAATTTGCTTGTACCTTCTTTATACAAACAGACAAACTCTGGATCAGCTTACCTCACTATGCAAACTAAATATATTAATATCAAACGTCAAATACTACATGGCTATACACCCACAGTTTGCCGATATGTTTAGGTTCTGTGTAATAGAACCAATAACCTACAATATTTGAAATATAAATAAATTATTTTAATGGTCATTATTTGCTTTATTGATATATATTTTCGGTCAGATTTTTTAATGTAAAATTTACAAACCCATAAAATACTACCTAAGTCAATGCATAAAAATATTTATATTCGACTCCACTGATACCGTGTCCTACCGGTTAACTTAAGTCAAAAATTTTATTTCTTTTTGTACATTGCTTTTTTAAAAAAAAAGTATCTTCACGCCCATATCCCGGAAGGGGTAGGCAGAGGTACAACAAGTGCACCCACGATTAGCCGAAGATACTTGGTCCCACAAATGTGATAGGTGGCAAGCCTATCTCCAACCGGGCACTTTCCAATCCCGGGCAACTTTGTGTTTCTCAGAAAACTGAAAAAACACTTTTTTTTAAAGTGCCCGACCCAGGAATCGAACCCGGGACCTCATGTGGTCAACGCCAACGCTGGACCACTAGACCACAGAGGCGATTTGCTTTTTTAAAACAACTTTAAATCTTGCGCTTAAGGTTGAATATGAAAAAACACGTTTGTGCCACAACTATAAACTTTTTAGACTTAATTAGCGACAGTTTTGAATGTCAGTTTTGTTCGGAACTGTGTATCTTGGGTATTTTATATCAATGGATTTTATCAAGATAATAATTTTATTTAGCCCTCTTTACAAAGTAATCACCTCTTAAACTTGTTTTCAATGTTGCTTATATAAAGTTTATTAATTAATAGATCAAATTCAATACTTACGCCAATTTTATGGTTCTATTTATTTATTTATTTAATACTTTATTGTACACAGAAAATAATAAAAAAAGACAATATTAACGTAACATAAGTATAATGGGCGAGCTTATCTCTACTCAAAGAGATTTCTTCCAGCCAACCCGTTAAAGGAGAATAAAAAAATGAAAATAAAGAAATGAGTAGACCTAGTTTACAAAAAATAACAAATATAAATTATGAAACTATGTGGTTTGGTTCTATTTATTTGTTTAAAAATACTTACATACATACATATCTTCACGCCAGATCCCTTACGGGGTAGGTAGAGAGAACCGAGTGCCATACATCACGATCCTTGCAGGCTTGTCTCGCTTCCTCCACATTCATCACTCTCTTCATACACACACGCCGGTTGCGAAGACTCTTGACACCATCCTCGGACAGTACTCGATCAATCTGATCGTGGTATGTTAGTCTTGGTCTTCCCCGGAACCTACATGCTTCCACATTCGCATTGTATATCTGTTTTGTTAACCTTTCATCTACCATTCTCTCTACATGTCCGAACCAACGGAGCATGCCCTAACCTCTCTCTCACTTCGACATTACGAACCCGGTCCGCGAGTGTCACACCACATATTTTTCTTAGCGACCTCATCTCAACCGCGTTGATTCTACTGTCATGCCCTTTCTGACATACCCAACTCTCACTTCCATACAATAGCGTTGGGATAAGCACATGATTAAAAATGATTATGTATTTTTTGTTTAAAAATAATTATGTATTTTTCTTGTAAATATAAAACGTATAAAGTAACGCTCGTATTTTCCTTGCTTGATTTACTTGATTAGGCTAGTCAGAGTGTAGTCACTAGAACAATCGCTAAATCGCAGTGGTTAGTCTATTCGGTTAGTTTGGTTTAAGATTATTTCAAGGACAAAAAGCCTGGGAATAATTGCTCCAATCTCTGATTGGTACGAGGAGCAATAATTCCCATTGATTAAAAATTGTAATCTATCTATACATAATATGTATAATAAAATCGTAGGAAAGTCAAAACTGTACATTTAATTTTTTTTTAAAAGAATACTTGATCTCGATTTCGATATCGATTGTAGATCGCGCCCGATCTACAATCGATATCGAAGCCAAAAATATAGTTTTTAGAATTTTCGTCCGTCCGTCCGTCCGTCCGTCCGTCCGTCCGTCCGTCCGTCCGTCCGTCCGTCCGTCCGTCCGTCCGTCCGTCCGTCCGTCCGTCCGTCGGTCCGTCCGTCGGTCCGTCCGTCCGTCCGTCGGTCCGTCCGTCCGTCCGTCCGTCCGTCGGTCCGTCCGTCCGTCCGTCCGTCCGTCCGTCCGTCCGTCCGTCCGTCCGTCCGTCCGTCCGTCCGTCCGTCCGTCCGTCGGTCCGTCGGTCCGTCGGTCCGTCGGTCCGTCTGTCCGTCTGTCCGTCTGTCCGTCTGTCCGTCTGTCCGTCTGTCCGTCTGTCCGTCTGTCCGTCTGTCCGTCTGTCCGTCTGTCCGTCTGTCCGTCTGTCCGTCTGTCCGCCTGTCCGTCTGTCCGTCTGTCCGTCTGTCCGTCTGTCCGTCTGTCCGTCTGTCCGTCTGTCCGTCTGTCCGTCTGTCCGTCTGTCCGTCTGTCCGTCTGTCCGTCTGTCCGTCTGTCCGTCTGTCCGTCTGTCCGTCTGTCCGTCTGTCCGTCTGTCCGTCTGTCCGTCTGTCCGTCTGTCCGTCTGTCCGTCTGTCCGTCTGTCCGTCTGTCCGTCTGTCCGTCTGTCCGTCTGTCCGCCTGTCCGCCTGTCCGTCTGTCCGTCTGTCCGTCTGTCCGTCTGTCCGTCTGTCCGTCTGATCTCGATTTCGATATCGATTGTAGATCGCGCCCGATCTACAATCGATATCGAAGCCAAAAATATAGTTTTTAGAATTTTTGTCCGTCCGTCCGTCCGTCCGTCCGTCCGTCCGTCCGTCCGTCCGTCCGCCCGTCCGTCCGTCCGTCCGTCCGTCCGTCCGTCCGTCCGTCCGTCCGTCCGTCCGTCCGTCCGTCCGTCCGTCCGTCCTTCCGTCCGTCCGTCGGTCCGTCGGTCCGTCCGTCCGTCCGTCCGTCCGTCCGTCCGTCCGTCCGTCCGTCCGTCCGTCCATCCGTCCGTCCGTCGGTCCGTCGGTCCGTCGGTCCGTCGGTCCGTCGGTCCGTCGGTCCGTCGGTCCGTCGGTCCGTCGGTCCGTCTGTCCGTCTGTCCGTCTGTCCGTCTGTCCGTCTGTCCGTCTGTCCGTCTGTCCGTCTGTCCGTCTGTCCGTCTGTCCGTCTGTCCGTCTGTCCGTCTGTCCGTCTGTCCGTCTGTCCGTCTGTCCGTCTGTCCGTCTGTCCGTCTGTCCGTCTGTCCGTCTGTCCGTCTGTCCGTCTGTCCGTCTGTCCGTCTGTCCGTCTGTCCGTCTGTCCGTCTGTCCGTCTGTCCGTCTGTCCGTCTGTCCGTCTGTCCGCCTGTCCGCCTGTCCGTCTGTCCGTCTGTCCGTCTGTCCGTCTGTCCGTCTGTCCGTCTGTCCGTCTGTCCGTCTGTCCGTCTGTCCGTCTGTCCGTCTGTCCGTCTGTCCGTCTGTCCGTCTGTCCGTCTGTCCGTCTGTCCGTCTGTCCGTCTGTCCGTCTGTCCGTCTGTCCGTCTGCCCATCTGTCCGTCTGTCCGTCTGTCCGTCTGTCCGTCTGTCCGTCTGTTTGTATGTTTGTCTGTTTGCCTGTTTGTCTGTTTGTCTGTTTGTATGTCTCTCTGTCTGTCTGTTTGTCTGTTTGTATGTCCGGGGTAAACTCAAAAAGTACTGCATGGATTTACTTTAAATTTTGCATGAATATTACTAATAGGTCGGGTCAACATATAGGCTACATATTATCACGCTACCACCTACGGGGGAGGAGCTGTTAGGAGTAAACGAAGTCCGCGCGGACGAAGTTGCGGGTAACAGATAGTTGAAAAAAAAACCAAATTTTTCGCCGGATCGTCTCAAAGCGAAGCCGCGTTCTAATTCGCTAGGAGTTATAAAATTGTCAACCCCTCAATAAAGGTTGTGTAGAGGTTAATATGTATTAAAAAAAAATTGTAAACCGGTTGACCCTGCGGGTCATCCCTGAAACTTTCCGCTAGATTGAGGATTTTAAGCTCAAAGAAGCAAAAATACAAGACGTATTTTTGCTTCTTTGAGTTTAAAAGCATAGATATTTAAGCAATTAAAAGACAATTTTTGAACTTTAAATTGTTTTATTATCTACAAAGTCGATAGGTTAAAATGTTGAAGAAATGTCAAAAAATAAAAATAATTTATCGCTATTGGTAAATCTCGAACGAATCAACCGATTTCAATCCGATTTACGGTATTTGACGCAGTTTTATATCAGCTGCAGGACGCGGTTTGATGATCAGTGACATTATAACGCAAATAGTTATCACCATGTAGTTTGTGACAACATTGTGCTAGCGCGATACTTTGCCGTAGGCCGATGTATATAGCCGCACCATTAGAGTGTAAGATATCCCATAAACATATACATGCGACATTCCAACCGCACTATATGGATTGCAACGCACTATTACCATCTTTGGTAGCTGTAAGCGATGGTTATCTTTTACAGGTTATCTCTCTCTCTCTTGAGTTGCTCTTCGTAACTTTTTATTGCATTTTAAGTTCATAGGAATAAATTAATTAGATACTTACAAAATATAGATTTAAGTTCTTCTAAAAGCGGCAAAATGTAGAACTCCTGGGAAAAATTCAAAGTGAATTCGAACGATGCAAGGCTGCATGGGAAGTTTCACTTCGCTCAACTTTCTTATTAAAAATTTGGTTGAAAAAGTTTTAGCGCATAATGGAATTTTAAACAGGCTTGTGATTAAGTTATGCACTTGCTCTCTTGAATTTTTCAGTTTGTTAGTTTCAGAAAGCAGTTGGAAGTTGTAACTAAATTTAAGTTACTAACAGAGAATACAGTTCTAATGCATCCATCTTAAAGCACGGTACCTACTTTTACCTTACAACTCTTTTGTGGAATCATTTACTGGGAAGGGTTTTTCAAAACAGATACGACATGGGGACAAGAAAAGAGCTTACTCATTTTTAAAATGTCGGAAAAGTAGCTGCAAAACCTCTGGTATTGCGGATGTTCAGTGGTGGCGGTATCACTTATCAGGTGCATCTTGGCTCGCTTGCCTCCTCGTCCATAAAAAAAATCCCCATATACCCGGCAATGGTGTACAAAAAATAAAAAAGATCTTTAGCAGCTTGATTCTGGTGGTATTTTTTGAACATAACACAAACAAGCAGATGGACCTATGAGTGGAAAAAGGCAACTATTGTCTGTGGACACCATTGATTACCATTGACGCTATTGCGGCGAAAATAGCAAATACGGTGGTAACCAAAACATAATAGAATTCTACCATATAATAGTGATATGTTAATCCCACAGACCACGTAAATACTAATAGATACGCCTTAATAGAAACGTGTCGCCGCGCATATGAGCAAACACTTCTATCACTATCAAAATTTTCATATATTTGTAGATCTATTTTATCGTGAAAAAATAGAAATAAGCAATGTTGGTCTTTTAAAAATGAGTAAGCTCTTTTCTTGAAGGTCCTTATGTCGTATCCGTTCCTTTTAAAGAATCAATTTGACCCAACGCCCTTAAACATTTGATGATAAATATACGGATTTAAAACAACTTTGCGAAAAGGGTATCATTTCACTCAGTTATCAAAGGGTAACATTCCAAAGATTTTTTTTTTTAAGGAAGAGGGGGCAAACGAGCAAGAGGTACACTTGATGGTAAGTGATCACCGCCGCCCATTGACATCCGCAATACCAGAGTTCTTGCAGTGGCGTTGCCGGTCTTTTAAGAAAGAGTAAGCTCTTTTCTCGAAGGTCCCTATGTTGTATCCATTCGAAAATACCCCTGCTGGTAATAGATTCCACAACAGAGTAGTGTGAGGCAAAAAGTGTAGAGAGAATCGCACAGTTGTGGATCTACAGACATCGAAATGGTGAGGATAGAACTTCAAATTTGGACGCGATGGTGGAGATCGGCGACAGGAATTAATCCAACAGGAACACTCTCCATGATAAATACGATAGAAGACGCAGAGTGAACCTACATCTCTGCGCAATGTCAAAGAGTCAAACTGTTTTAAAAATAGCCTGATCGTCAACGATTCGAACCGCTCTACGCTGAATGCGATCAAGAAGAAGAAGTTGGTACTGGCGAGCTACAGCCCAGAGATTAGAACAGTACTCCATGTGAGGCCGAATTTGTCGCTTATAAAGCTGAAGGCGATGGGCTGGTAGGAAGTACTGTCTCGCTCTGCTGAGCACACCGAGCTTTTTGGAGGCTAGTTTAGCCTTGCCTTCCAAATAACCGCGAAACTGAACGTAATTCGATATGTCGACTCTCAGGATTCCGATACTAGCTGAGGCTGTCAGGAGAGTATCCTCAAATCGAGGTGACACGACAAACGGTGTCTTTTTAGCGGTGAACACCCAAAGTTGTGTCTTTTTGGGGTTGAAAGTGACCAGCTTTTGATGACCCCATTCCGAGACATCAGTAAGTCGATTCTCGACTTCAGACACAAGCTTGTTTCATTACTCTTCGACGTGTTCCCGAGAAATACCGCTACGGCCGGAGTATGTAGCATCACCAGTACTGTCATCTGCATAGCAATGTATGTTGCGAATTCGTATTATGTCATTGATATACAGAAGGAACAGTATCAGTGTTAGCACGCAGCCTTGGGGAACACCAGCATTGACAGATTTAAGGTCGGAGTACGCACGCTCCGGTCAGCCAAAAAACTGTGATCCACTTGCACAATTCCCCGTGTTGGTTCCGGGCTCCTTTGAAGAATAGACCCACTGCCGTTCTACCAGGCAGGTTGTAAAAGGCGACCGATTGGCTATGCGAGTCACTACCATCGTGGCTACTAGGTGGTAGATTTCTGCATTGTCTCGCCCGGGTCAGGGACCACCACTTAACTATTCCTGCCGCAATAGCGTCAGTGCTTGTCGCTGTCGTGTTCCGGAAACTTATGCATGTGGCATTAGACCTCGCCACAAGATAGCAACGCACCATTAACATCTTTGGTGTCTATAGGCGATGGTTGACTCTTTCCATCAGGAGACCCATCTGCTTGTTTGCTATCTTATGATATAAAAAAAAATCTCGGGAAGCCCATATTAAGGCAGTTTCACGAGAAGCGCTTTGTGTCATACCGGATCAAATGCCTTCGCTATATCCAAATTAACTGCCAAAGCATCCCCCTTGGACCAAACTGCTTCCACCCACCAATAGAAGGTCACCAGCTGAGCGGCCGCGACGGGAACCGTACTGACGATCGCTAATCAGCAACTCAGATTCCCTTCTAAATACTTGAGGAGCTGAGAGTAGATGATTGTCTCCATAATTTTGGAGAAGAACAAGAAGGTTATGGCTATGGGCCGATAGTTAGACGGATTAAAGCGATCTCCTTTTTTAGGGATATCCCATCCCTAGAAAATACCAAACTGTCTTCCATGAATTCGGTGCCATGCCGAGTGAGTAGGAGAGCCGAAATAGGCGTATTAATACTGGCGCCAACAATTTACTCTGGAGCACACACTTTTCGCACAATCGGAGGAATGCCATCCGGCCCACTCGACTTGTGGATATCCAAGGAAAGTAGTGCTGTACGTACAGATGACTGCCGAAATTGTGGTTCTGACATGGAACTATTACACTGCGGGATGGTAGGCAGTGCATTCTCTTGGTCATCCAGAGTTGAGTTGGACGCAAAGAAGAAGCCCAGGAGATCGGCCTTCTCCTTTACGGTATTGGCCAAAGAGTCATCGTCTCCGTGCAAAGATGGAAGAGAGGGCTGTGAGAAATTCCCTAAGATAGTTAACACAATTCCTCATTCCCCCTGAAGGAAGGCGAACTAATTTCTCTCCAATTCTGCCTATGTGTTCAGATTTTGCCTTGGCGATAGCTCTTTTGAAGTACCTCGAGGCGGAATTGTAATCTTTACGTAATGCGCTGGTTTTTTCATCAGGAGATGCGGACGCTGCATCCCAAGCCCAGTAGCACTCCTGTTTTCGGCGTGAAACCATTTTACAGGAGTGACCAAACCCAGGCTGAGACGTACCACCAACTGGTACCGCAGAATTTATTATTGTACCTGAATTATAGTCACTTTTAGAAGTTAATTTTGTTTCCCTTCTTAGGTTTAGGTTTTTAAAAGAAATAGTGAGTTTATAAGTCATACGGTCTTGTTTATCACAAATATTTTTGTTAAAAATTTATCATTTGAATAAGTTTAGACGAGACTAATAATGATTGTTGAATATTTTATCAATCTATACCCAAAGAGTCCTAGGTAAACGTAAGCAGATTTTAGGTATATACTTATTAGGTGCTTTCAATCTGCACACATCTACAGGTCTTTAAAAGACTTAAACATTACACATAATTGATCTCAAGAGTTCCTTGTATTTTCTATTAAATAAAATTGTAAGATGAGATGTAATTGGTGCTGAATTTTGTGCCAGTACATGAATTTAGTACATCAGTAAGCCAAGTAAGTTTCTGCTGTGATTGTTTAATAAACACTATTATTATTATTATTATTGTGTAGTTTTATGTATCATATTACTTTTATAATAAATAAGGTAACCTAATTGAACAGAAAAACGAAACAAAAACAGTGAAGTATTAGTAAAATCAAGAATAATTTACAGAATTACCTAGTTAATAAATAGATAATAATGTGTTAAGTTATTTAATTTCAAATAAAATTGAAAATAAATAATAAGCAATAAAGAAAATAAAATTAACATCTAAAAACTAATAGAATTAGTAGGCAATGTGACGGTTACAACTATTATTTATCACACATTCATGAATTTTAGGGCTTAAACGCCCCAAACATGCAATTTTTTGGCGCGTATAAAGCAGCTAAATTTGTTACCTTTAAATTTATTAGCAATGTATACAAGGTTCTGCACTAAAAAAACAAGACTTTTAGTCTTAAAATGGTTATTTTATGTCAAAAATCAAAAAAGTTACGTTCAAAATAAATATATATTTTTTTGTTTTTTGGCTCTCCTTTAAAATCGAGTTTTGGAGCTTACGCCCTTTGAGCCCCGAGGTATCGATATGTTAATGGCGCATTGCTATCCGTGTGGCGGGATGGCAATGCCAAATGCATGCCGTCTACCTTACTCTACCGAATGGCAGTTGGTCTATTCTTCGAAGGAGCCCGGACCACCACGGGTACGGGGTGAACTTCTCCCTCTCTCTCTCTTTCTCTCTCTCTTTTTAATAATATATCAGTATATATCATTTATACATATTATTTAACTAAATTTTATCAGATCTTCGTTGTCATTGAAGACAAGTAAATATGTTAAGCTCCACCCCTCCCACTTTTTGTTAAATTTCCTTAATTGTTAATAATTTATAAACTATAATCGAATCAAAAATTTGGAAAATCCAAAAGTGGACGTCGCAACGTTTTTCTAAAAATGAGAGATGGTGATTTTTTTAGAAGAATTAACTCTCTTTAAAGGCTTAAAGTTATACAGAATTTGCAGAATTAAGGTTTCTCTTTATAATCATATAATTTTTATATCAAATTAGTGTGTGAATTTAATACTGAGTGTGATTGATGTTGGTTGAGCCGCGCCGCGATGTGCAAAACAAACCTCCTTTTATATTTTTATTTGTTTACTAGCTGTGACCGCGACTTTCTCCGCGTGGGATGTCCGGACTAAAATTTATTCAATGTTCTTTTTCAGGTTTCGACCTATCTTTGTACAAAATTTCATCAAAATCGGTGCAGTGGTTTAGGCGTGAAGAAGCGTCAGACAGACAAAGTTACTTTTGCATTTATAATAATAAGTATTGATATAATAATAAATATGGTGAAAAAAAAAAACTTTTCTAAGCATCACTCAGGATCCAATCTGCTATCTCACATATTTTTATCAGCTTTACATCTAATTTTCATGTTTCGAACTCGTTCACTAGACTAGAGAAACAGTAGATGTCAATCTACCGGTTAATGCTACTAAAAAAAATTCTAAACGGTTGACCCTGCAGGCCATCCCTGAAACTTTCCGCTAAATTAAGGTATTTTAAGCTTAAAAGAGTAAAACTAGAAGCATAGACTTTTTTCAGTTCAAACATCTATTTCGTTAAAAATAGCAGTTATTGATTTTTGAAAAGCTTCGTATTTTGGAAACGATGGCCGAATTTGATTTTTCGAATGGCATTTAACTGAATTTTTGAGATTTAACATAATATTGCTTTAGTTAAAAAATCGATAGGTTGAAAAATTTCAAAGCAGTGTCAAATCATTTTTTTTTTCATTTTGGTCATGTAAAATCCCAAACAAGTTAACCGATTTTGATGCAAATAACGGTATTTAAGTCAACTTATGAGCCTAAAAATGATTTCAAAAATATTTTTGCTGAAAACAACGTAATTTTAATATTTGAAAAGCTGTAGCTTTTGAATATTAGATTCGATTTTGATTTTTGACACCGCATTCGATGTATTTTTCTTATTTTTAAAATACCATAGGTAATCTATGATAAAAAAATTATTGGTTGAAAAATTTCGAAGTTAAGTCGAAAATACACTTTTGCTTAAATTTTTCGTCAACGATTACTCCCAAACGGTTAAATTGATTTTGATGCATTTTATACATTAGACGTAGGTTTTTGAGGCATAGAGTTGATTAGTTTTTATACTCAATCGGTACATAAATCTGTAAGTTATATTTAAAAAATACTGTTTCACCAAATTTTTTTTTGAGTTTTTTTTTCAAAATTCCTCAAAATTTCCTGGGCCGACTTGATTTAAATTATCAGGAAGTCTAAGTTGAGTAGAATTTAATCGAATGCCATCAACTGCGTTGTGTTCGGTCCAGCCGTTCAAAAGTTATTAGATGTTTACACACACACACACACACACATACATACACACACACACACACACACACACAAACATACTATACAGACATACTGACAGCTTGAAAATAGTCGGAAAAGGTTTCTAGGACATCAAAACGTGGAGATCCGGTGAAAACTCGATTTTCGAAAATCGGAGCAAAACCAGTAACTTCCTTATCTACATACGTAGCGGGAAGTTAAAAATCAAAATGCTGAGCCAAACTGTTTGGCTAATTACAACTTCTCTAACCTAGCATTATATAAAATAAAATGAAATAAACGGTTATTATTTAACAACCCCAGCAACTTGATTTTTAGTAGCATTAACCGGCAGGTTTCAATTAGTCTAGTAAACGAGTACAAAACAAGAAAATAGATGTGAAATGTGAAGCCATTTGTGAAGCTTATAAAAACATATGAGATAGCAGATTGGATCCTGAATGGCGCTTAGAAAAGTGTATTCCAATCTTTTTTCACCATATAATAAATTGTAGAATTTATCCATACTAATATAATAATGTGAGATTATTAAAATAAAATCATTTGTCATTACAAATGATTTTATTTAAATAATCTCAAAGAAATGTTTACTTCAAGAAACTTATTCTGACACATTACATTCACATTTTTAAAACACATTAGCAAACTCTCAAGAACAGCAAAAATGTTTTTATCCTCTAAACCGTAAGCCACGAAGAGTTTAACATCAATAAGCTGAGAATCCTCGTTTTATTAATAAAGTAAGCCTGTAAGAAGTAAACACAAATTCCTAAGTTAATATTTGTGAATATCTTTATTGGGAGTTTTTCGTTTGAATACGGAACGATGTTGTGATTTAAATATTTGTCATTGAATTTATGAAAAATACATTATTTATCTAAAATTTATCGATGTGACTACCTGTTGTATCATTACACTTTAAACCCTTAGCCAGTGTTAGCCAAATTTTAATAATAAATATTATATTTAGAGATTATCAATTAATCCTCCCAAAAATTTATTCATTGTTAATTGTAGAGGTAGTAATTAACAATTGATGAACTTTCTGTTGTTTTTCAATTTAACTATAAACTAGCAATTAAAATGTACTACTGTATGGATAATTCACATTAAAATCACTCACAGGCCATTATTGCGGCTCAAGGAGCCGCTACTGCAGTTAAATAGAGTTCAAGTGACGATTTTCTAGGCAAATTGACACAAAATATTGGCCAATTTGCTCGAATATGACTTGATACCTACCTGTAAGATATAAACACAAATTCTAAAGTTAATATTTGTGAATATCTTTATTGGAAGTTTTTCGTTTGAATAAAGATCTTGCTAGTTAATCCCTCCAAGTCAGTCCCAAGTAATAATTATAGGTAGGTAGTAGGCAATTACGTAATAAAATAGAATTTTCTAAAATTCCTAATTTCAAATATAAAAATTATACTTATAAAGTTAAGAATTTAGGCCTCATAATAGATTGTCATCTATCTTGGACTTCTCACATCAACGAACTGAGCAAACGCTTTCCCTAAAGCGATTACAAAATTTTCTTCCCCATCAAACTAAGATTCTCTTAGCTTAATCGCTACTTCTCCCTCTGCTCGATTATGCTGATGTTTGCTACTTGGATGCCACAGAAGAATTGTTATCCAAACTTGAGCGGCTTCAAAATTTGTGCATTCGTTTCATATTCGGATTGCGGAAAGATGACCACATATCAAGTTTTTGCAAACAATAACATTGGATTCCTATCCGCCAACGTCGAAATGCGCATGTTTTGAATGTCCTGTTCAACGCAATGCATAGGTTTTGTCCTACATATCTTTCTGACAGATTTGCATTGGCTCCTTGTAGTCATCGGCCGATGCGCTCTTGCATCACCCCAAAGAATTTTTCTATACCGGAGTTGAATACAAAATTGTATGGCAAGTTATTTACTGTTCACGCAGCTAATTTATGCAATCATCTCCCAAGACATTCAGGATATACAGACTATAAACTGTTTTAAAGTTAGTGTCAGGCAACACAATTTGTCGCTTGATAGTGAATAATTTTAATATTTCTGTTCTTTGTATTTTCTTTTCATTCATTTGGTCTCGTCACACTTATTGAAATTATCAAAAAAAAAAAAACAATTTTACCTTGCATTTATCCTTGTTTATTTTGTTAAAATTTGTTATTGTTAGTTTTTAATCTGATGTACAACATGCCTGCTTATTATATCTTGTGATTTCCCCAATAATCTGTATTGCTGGTTTTGCTGGAAGAAATCTCTTAACGCATTTGTACATGAATTTTCTTTTTAAATAAGTATTGTTTTGTATTTCTATGTGTACAAAAGAATACACAAATAAATTATGATGTTATGATTTAAATATTTATCATTGAGTGTATGAAAAATACATTATTTATCTAAAATTTACCGATGTGGCTACCTGTTATATCATTGGACTTTATACCTATAGCCAGTGTTAGCCAAATTTTAATTGTAAATATTATATTTAAAGAATATCAATTAATCAACTATTGTTAATATAACTATCGTTTCGTAAAATTTTAACCAAAAAATTATTCATTGTTAATTGCACGGGTTGAACTTTCTATTGTTTTTCAATTTAACTATAAACTAGCAATTAAAATATACTACTGTACGGATCATTCATCATTTAAATCGCTCACAGGCCGTTCTCGTGGCTCAAGGAGCCACTACTGCAGTAGAATAGAGTTCAAGTGACGATGTTTTAGGCAAACTGACTGGCAATGCCCTGAATCTAGCTACAACTTGGACGGCTTCTGTGGGCGAGGTCTGCATAATTGTCAGGTTAAAATCTGTTTTATTACAAATCTTAGTGAACAATAACGCTCAGCTCAGCTCAGAGCTCAGTTAAGAATATCCGACACAATACACATCGTCGTGATCATTTTGATCTCTACCTTTATTTATAAGACGACAATTAAAATTTTTAATTCATATTTGACATTGTGGTATATTTTTGTTTAAACTGCCAGCTATTTATTAGCGTATTTTTTAATTATATCAACCCTCCTCTTTACCCTAACGTGACAAAATTGGTTAAAGCCCATGAACAAATTATGTACTCGTATATAACAGCATCATGAGTGTTATTCTATTTTGTACAAATAAAGAATTTGCATTTGGAAATATTGAATTGAGAATATTGATATCATGTTTACGATTCTTATTAGTCATATATCAAATAAATTGCAGCAAACGGAACAAACCCGCTAATAACCTAAAGGCCAAAGAAAATTTAAAAAGCGAAATGTACAACTGACGGCCGTCGCACTTTTTTTAATACTATTCAAAAAATGGTTTTAAGGATTAAAAGCATCCTTTGTGATATTCCAAATCGTCATCTAATTGTATCAAATTTTCTCCAGACTGTTTCTGCGTATTTGGTTGGTAACAAGCACCCAAACATCCAAACATCTAAATAACTAAATATCGAAACGTCGAAACGTCCAAACATCTCATTTCAAATTCCATTAAATAGCCGGGTGTTTCAATAGGTTGAGCTTAAAGTTTTATGAAACTTACGACAGTTAAATTATATTAAAGCTTTTTTGGTTTCTTACAACACGTAACTAGACTAAACAATAAAAGTTTAACAATTGACTTTCGCTGTACAGAGAAAATAATATAGATATGTGTATATTATCATGAATGTAGTGTGTGTAATGTTTATTTTTATTAATTTACTGTATTTCTAATATATATATATGTGTGTCTATATATATATATATATATATATATATATATATATATATATATATATATATATATATATATATATAAATCAATTGTTGTTGTTAGTCTCGCTAAACCTCGAGAACGGCTGAACCGATTTGGCTAGGTAATATAGAAAAAAATAAGAGTAGTTAAAAAGGCAGAACAACGTTTGCCGGTATGTTTTTGTATGAAAAATATTATGATATCGAATAATCGCAAATTTTAGATATTATACATTTGAAAGTTGAAATAATTTTAAATGTTATATTTATGGAAACTTAATGAACGATTATGATAAGTAGCTGCTAAAGTATTGACGTTTCTAAATATGAAACTAAAAATTTGGTGAGGTTATGTTGGTATCAGATCGGAAAATATAGATACTTAAGTCTCATGCCTACACGTTTACACACATATTTACATGATACTAACATCGCCCTATGGTCGATTTTTGACCAGAGATTTCATACCTAATAATAATTTGTATAGATTATGAACTGACGTTTAAGAATTGGCGCAAGACACTACACGTTATCCGGATGTTATAAAGTTCATAATTTATAGGGACACAAGTAGGTAGGACCTATTGTATAATCTATTGCACGCCCCAACGCGAGGCGTTTAGGTTATGTTCTCGCTTCATTTAAATAAAACACCTTTCTGAAGTAAAAATCTGTAAAGGGGTTAACCCCTTTACAGGGGAAACCCCTTTACAGGGGAAAGGGGAAGTTTCCAGAATGGCCTGCACCATTCTGGAAACTTCCCATAAAATAAGGTATTTCAAGGCTCATAAATATAAATATGTAGAAGCCTCAAGTAATTAAAATCTATGCTTATATTTTTTTCAATATTCTGAATTTTATTAAAATATTTAAATTTTATTAAAAATGTCAGTGATTTGATTTTTGCAAAACTGCATATTTTGGAACCGATGATCGATTTTGATCTTTCGAATGACATTCATTGCATTGAATGTTATTCGAAAGATCGATGTTTGAGCTGATACATGTTTTTTTTAACTAAATAATCTATAGGTTGAAAAATTTCGAGTGTAATGTCAAAAAACATTTTTTTAAAATTTTCGTCATTGACAGAACCAAAATAAATCGAATAATTTTGATCCAATTTGCAATATTTGAAGCAGTTTTTTAGTGAGAAAGCTGATTAGATTTTTTAATTAATCGGCATATTAGCCTGAAAGTTATTTTAAAAATATTAATTACAAGTAGGTTTGCTGTAAACAATAAAATATTAATATTTGAAAAGCCGTAACTTTTAAAAACTTGATTTGAGTTTGATTTTTGAAACTGTATTTGACTTAGTTTTTTAAGTACTAAAATATTGTAGAAGGTCGAAAACTGAATAATATTTTCAAAAATTTTTGTCAACGATCTCTCCCGAAGGGATAAACTGATTTTGATGTAATTTAAGCATTAGACGCAATTTTTTAAGGAAAGGAGATACTTAGATTTTGTACTCAATCAGTACATTAATCCACATTAATAAGTTCTGTTGAAAAAAAAACCGTTTTACCAACATTATTTGAGGTTCATTTAAAATTTCTCAAAATTTCCTGCATTCTATTGGTTAAAATTTTCAGAAAGTTTAAGTTGAGTAGAATCCAATCGAATGCCATTAATTACGTTTCGATCAGTGGTGCTGTTCAAAAGTTATGAGATGTTTAAATACACACATTCTCCCCGTGTTGGTGTCTGGCTCCTTTGAAGATAAGGCCAACTGCTCTTCTGCCAGGTAAGTCGTAATAGGTGACTGATTTGCTATACGGTCGCTACTGTTGTGGCTACTATGTAGTAAAGTTCTGCATTGTCTCACCCGGATCTGGTACTATCGCCTTACCCCATATGAAAGGTAGCCGGTAAACTTATCCATGTGGCATTAGACCTCTCTACAAGATAGCAACACCATTACCATCTTTGGTGTATAGGCGATGTTTGACTCTTTCCATCAGGAGACCCACCTACTTCTTTGCTATCTTATGATATAAAAAAAGATCACGCTTTAATAAGCTTTCATTTTGAAATAGTTGGGTCCAAATTAGTCCATCTACTTCGGATATATAACGCCACAAATAAACACATAAGTATCCGCACATTTTAAACATATAACAGCCCTCGTATTGTGTTTTAGGTTAAAAATGAGCTAATTTACTATTGCTGAATTTATTTCTTTATCTATCTTCTATCTATATATATAAAAATCAATCCCTATTTTCCTTGGTCACGACATCACGCCTGAATGGCTGGACCATTTCGGTAATTTTTTTTTGTTGTGTTTGTAATTGTAAGGAGAAGGTTCTTATAAAAGAAAATATTAAGAAAATTGCGCGGAAAAATAGAAAATTTAAGAATACTTAACCACCATATAAAGTTTAATGCCATTTTCGCTGCGTGGAAGGACAATCCCGTAGGGCGTAGACTTATATAAATTACGTGTCACGTTGTTTGTCCGCTATGGATTCCTAATATGAATGGCAAAACAATGTTTGTCGGGTCAGCTAGTATATTAATAGATAAAGGAAAAACTTTTTAAGACAATTGTGCAAACGGAGGAGTATGAAAGGCACAGTTAAAGTTTACATTGCGGAGGACTGCAGGAACCTAACATGTTTAAATAAAATGTAACAGAAATAAATGAATAAAAATAAGTATTACACACACTACGTTCATGTACGTACGTTCGCATACATGATTATATATACATATGTAAACTATTTATCTTTACGGCTAATGTCAGTTATCAAACTTAGAAGAGATCTTATTGTTTAGTTTGGTCGAATTACGGCCACGGCCGGTCGCTAGTATTATCTATTACATGTTATCATATTATGTTATCCCTTATTATCGCAAAATTATTCCCCTTTTAAAAATTTACCACAAAAAATTAATCGATCAGCTTTATAATGTAGCGATGTAACGGCATTATCGTCTTTACTTTGTAGAATCTCCTTTGTTAAACTTGCTCATACCAGGACAACATTATTTGAGGCGGGCTTGTTCCGTCCTAAGGCTTTTGGAACAATGATTTATCGACTACTTGGGACGCACTCTCTTCCCACTCAAAGTTTGTCGCGTATCTGTTGAAAAAATGTTCCCCGGGCATATTAAATTTTATGGATAACACCGCTGGAAGTTCTGATATTAAATCACCGTGTTATATATTTAGCGGCTTAAAGCGCTTTAAGGATTACATTCTTCATAAACCCCATTACTCACATGTTTATTAGGTCCACATACTTTTTGAGGAGATGGAAGATATTTTGCCAGTGACTTGTAAGTAATAATCTGTAGTATTTAAACATATATGAGGAGCTGCGGAACATAGCCGGACTTGTCTACTTCTTTTGTTTTTTGTTTTTTTTGTAAGGAAAATTGTTGTTCAAACAAAACCAGATATGTTAAATAAACTACTACGATAAAATCTGGTTTTTATTTCATAACTGGACATGTCCATGGCATTTTAAGTCATAAGCGGAGTTGTCCATCGTTTGAAAACGAAACCGAACTTGTCCAATTTAAAAAATATATAAAAAAATAAAAGGTATGACATTTTTGTGATCAAAAATAGGCTATTGGTTTTGTTTTATAAAAGACTACATTATATTAAAACGCAATTTTTTTAATGATATATAACTAACAATTACAGTTTTTTACTCTACTGTAAAATTTAATTAATGGGACAAGTCCGGTTATGTTCCACAGCTCCTCATATAACATGTAAAATTTACCACAAAAACACGTGAAATTTTCTGATAACATTATTTAGTATTACGTAAGCAGTGACAAATAAATGTTTTCACAAAAATAAAATCTGAATACGCCTCGAACCAAAAAACTTAATTATCTTTCTAGCAGACGAATAAAATATAGGTATGTCACTCTCCATAACTGAGTTTAATCTGATGATCTCTCCAAATTAAATGAAGCTGTTTAGGCTACAAAGTGTGGCAAAGATATAAACATACATACACGTATACATTCGAAGTTATTTAAAAATTAAACCGGCTCCAAATATCTATATGGTATAGTTAACACTCATATTTATAAACTACGGAACAGACTTATGAAATAAAAAAATTATACTTAATTTTAATCAAAAAATTAGCTCAATATAAATTTTAGATCCCTAGAAATAATTGGGCAAATACACAAACATACACACACTTAAATATACATAGTCAAACTTCTAACATTATAAAACATTTTTTTTTATATCATAAGATAGCAAACAAACAAATGGGTCTCCTGATGGAAAGAGTCAACCATCGCCTACAGACACCAAAGATGTTAATGTTACGTTGGTACCTTGTGGCGATTTCTAATACCACGTGTATAATTTTATCGGCTACCTTACCCTCCGAACCGGAACACAACAGTGACAAAAACTGACGCATAGCCAATCGGTCACATTTTTCCATCTTTCTAGCAGTTGTTGGCCAATTCTTTGTTGGCCTATTCTTCAAAATAGCCCGGACTAACACGAGGAAAACAATATTGTTTAGCAATAAATTAAAAACAATGTAAAATAATCCCTAAGAAAGGCGATCGCTCAGATCCGTCTAACTATCGGCCTATAGCGATAACCCCTTTGTTCTCAAAAATAATGTAATCCATTATTAACAGCCAGCTCTTGGGGTATCTAAAAGAGCACCAGCTTATTATTGATCGTCAGTACGGTTTTTGTCACGGTCGCTCATCTGGTCATCTTTTAGTTTACCTTACGTACCGATGGGCGGAGGTTATGGAGAACAAGGGGTAGGCTTTGGCAGTTAGTTTGGATATAGCGAAGGCTTTTGATCAGGTATGGCACAAAGCACTTCTCTTAAAGCTCCCTTTTTATGGGCTTCCTGTGAAACTTTGCAATTGGATCACAAGTTTTTTGACAGATTGGAGCATCAAGGTTGTTGTTGATGGCGCATGCTCTGAACTTAAACTCGTCAATGCTGGTGTTCTTCAGGGCTGTGTGCTATCACCTACACTGTTTTTTCTGAATATTAATGACATGTTGCAATCAAGCAACGTACATTGCTATGCGGACGACAATACGGGTGATGCTTTGTACTCTAGCCGCAGCGGAGTTTCTCAACAACACGTCAACGAGTGCCGGAACAAACTTGTGTCGGAAATCGAAGAACAACTTTCCTCAGCCTCAAAGTGGGGTCGACTAAACTTAATCCAGTTTAACCCCAAGAAGACGCGTTAACGTGTTTTCCACTAAAAAACTCCCTTTGTCGTATCTCCTCGCTTCGAAAATATTTCCCTAACACCACTCCACTCTCCACTCTGGAAATTCTTGGAGTTGACATATCGAGCAACGTTCAGTTCCGTGGTCACTTGGAAGGCAAGGCCAAAGTAGCCTCAAAACAGCTGGGTGCTCTCAGCAGAGCCAGGCAGTACTTTACGCCAGTCCATCGCTTACAACTTTATAAGGCGCAAATCCGGCCTCATATGGAGTACTGCTCTCACTTGTAGGCGGGGGCTCCTCAGTACCAGCTCCTCAGTACCAGCTCCTTCATTTTGACCGTATACAACGTAGAGCGACTCCAATCGTCAATAACAGGACTATTTCTGATCTGCTTGATTCTTTGGCATTGCGTAGAGAAGTGGCTTCGCCCTGCATCTTCTATAGGATCTAACATGGGGAGTGTTCCGAGGAACTGTTTGGATTAATTCCTGTCGCAGATATTCACAATCGGGCATCGCGACAAATTTCAAAATTTCATTCTCACCATCTCGATGTCTGGAAATCCACGACTGTGCGATTTTCGAGGTACATTTTTCCCCGCACTATTCCTCTATGGAACCAATTACCAGCGGGGGTTTTCCTAGCGGATACGATTTAGGGACCTACAAGAAAAGAGCCTACTCTTTTTTAAAAGGCCGGCAACGCAACTGCAAATCTTCTGATAGTGTGGTTGTCCATAGGCGGCGGTGATCACTTACTGTCAGGTAAGTCTCCTGTCCGTTTGCCCCTTTTATATAAAAATAAATCTATATCTATACATATAATAAAACTGTAAGAGGTTGATTTCTGTACATTGAAGATATTTTAAAAATTTTTTTTGGAAGATACTCTTTAATCGATACTGAAGCGAAAAATGTAATTTTTTAAATTTTTATCTGTCTGTCTGTCTGTATCAAGGCCGCGCATCACGCCGAATCTACTGAACGGATTCAAATGAAATTTAGCATGATTCGAATTCATATTCCGAAGAAGGTTATAGGATATTTCTTATCCCAAAATTCAATACGGTTCCCGTGGGATAGGGGATGAAAATAAAAACGTATATTTAGCTTTAATTCATTAACCTGTCACCCGAAATCCTTTATTATTTTTTTGCTCAAAAGTAAGTACTATAAAGATTATTCCTTAAAAATTTCAAGGTCATGAGTTTTATAATTTAGAAGTTACAGACATCAAAAGTTTCTACGGTGTCGGGTGGTAAGTCCAGTTGAACGTGACACCCAAAATGTATACAAAACCTTTGAATGCATGGCTCATTATAAGTTAGCCTTATCATTTCATAGTGTTTGTATAATGGATATAACCCGAGAGTATCAGTTTTAGAATGTATACTTTTTTATTAAAATGTTATAAATGCAATTTCACTAGCTTAAAAATTAGTAAAATATGTGTAAAATATAAAGCTAAATATTTTATTTATTTATATAAGACTAATTATAATATATTTGAAAATAAAACAGGTCATTTTTCTGGTTTTTGCTAATATCTTAGAAAATATGCATCTAATCAAAATTGAGTATACTAATAGAATTTGTTCTTTATAAAATTTAAAGTAAGGATAGGCTATTGCGAAAATTCACTATTTTGTTTTTACATTGCATAACGTAAAAAAGGATAAAAAAGTATCTACACGCCCATATCCCGGAATACGTAGGCAGAGGTACAAGAAGTGTACCCACGATTACCCGAAAATACTATCTCACATAATGTGATGGGTGGCTAGCCTATTGCCAACCGAGCCCTTTTCAATCCCGGGCAGCGTTGTTTTATCAGAAAACTGAAAAAGCACATTTCTTTTGCCTGACCCGGGAATCGGACCCGGGACCTCATATGGTCAACGACAACACCGGACCGCTAGACAATACGGTAAATATTTCAAAATTAGATAATCAATCAGTTATATTTTAAAATGAATGAAACTTCTGCAAAGTGTAAATGTTGAAGTGCCTAAGCTACTTAGTATATTCACTAAAGTCGGACTCCAAAATACTTAAAAAAATTATTAAGTAGAATATACGAACATGTAATTTCAGTCCAGAATAAGATCAATATCTTACAGAAAAACTTTAGACACATCTAACTTCATCAAAAAAAATTCAATCAAAAGATACTCAACTTTCCTTTATTTGTGAGAATCAAAAATCAAAAATGTGAGAAAAAACACGTGGTGTTGTTGTTTTTTATTAAAGTACCGATTCCCTTGCGGCGTAGGCAGAGTAAACTGACTGTCCGGTTCACCGCGATTCACCGGTTTGTCGGTTGGTGAGATAAGTAGTAATCCTCATCGCCGCATATACTGACACGTTAACGATTATTGACTATTTTTAGCGATAACTGAGACCGAAAGTTTTACGTGCTCATCCGAGGCACGAGAGTGGTAATATATTTACCACTCCGCCAGTTTCCGAGTTGCTACTAAGATTTTAGATTTTCGAGAAAATTCTCGAAAATATCTCAATAACATCTTTGCCCGACCCGGGGATCGAACCCGGGACATCATGATCTGAGCCGAATAGGCTGTCCCTAGACCACGAGGCAGAATAGTTTGTTATAATAATAAAAAAACCCTTGACTGGTTATCTTGCTTATTGAAAATGATACAAATTTATATTAAAAATATATTTAAGAGAATTAAAATAATAATAAATTAAGGAAAGTGCAACAAGATTTTTTTTTATTGCAAATTGTTTTCAATGAACAAGATAAGCTTCTTAGTCAAAGGCTATTTTGTTTTTTATTAATAACAAACTACAAAGCCATGTTAATTAATTTATTTTTAACTTCCCGCTACGAAAATTGCCTTAAATAAAAATTATTCAAAAGATAAACCTGAATAAATAACTTTTCATCTTTCTAATTAGGGATATATTTTTAACTTCCCGCTACGTAGCTAGTAGATAAGGAAATTACTGATTTTGCCCCGATTTCCGAAAATAGAGTGTTTACCAGATCTCCACGTTTTGAGGACCTAGGAACATTTTCCGACTATTTGCATGATGACATATGTATGTATGTGTGGGTGTGTGTGCGTGAGTGTGTATGTGTGTATGAAAACATCTCATAACTTTGAACGGCTTGACCGATCGAAACGTGGTTAATGGGATTCGATTGGATTCCACTCAACTTAGACTTTCTGAAAATTTTGACTAATTCAGTTAAGGAGATTTTGAGAAATTTTGGAAAACCTTACTAAGGTTTTTGGCGAAACAGTATTTTTTTAATACAATTTCCAGATTAATGAACCGATATAGTACAAAATTTAATCAGCTTTACTTCTCAAAAAAACTGCGTCCAATGCATAAATTGCATCAAAATTTATTTATCCGTTCGGGAGTTATTTTTTTCGACATAACTTCGAATTTTAGTACTTACTAAAAAACTACATTGAATTTCAAAAATCAAAATCGAGTCAAATTTTCAAATTTTACAGCTTTTCAAACATTAAAATTACGTTGTTTACAGTAAACTTATTACATATTATTTAAATAACTTTCAGGTTAATATACCTCTTGATATAAAAATCGAATTAGATTTTCCCTCTAAAAAACTGGGTTAAATACTGGAAATTGGATCAAAATCGGTTGATTTATTTGGGATTTGTCAATGACGAAAATTTAAAAAAAAGTTTTTTACATTTCTTCGACATTTTTTTACATATCGATTAAAACAATTTTGAGTTAAACAACTGCGTTGAATGCCATTCGAAAGATCACAATCGATCATCAATTTTAAAAAATATGATGTATATTTTTCAAACATTAATGTTCTAAGTATCATTTTTACAAACTAGATTTTTTGAACTCTTCGAACTCTAGGGAACTTCTAGGGAAGCGCGTTCTATCTTAGGCCGCATATTAGCTAACCATCAGACGAGATCGTGGTCAAGCGCTTCCGCATTTTACGAAAAATTTGGCAAAAAATTTGTTTTTTAATTGTTTTAAACAAAATGTTAGTAACCTCCTACACGGTCAAGATATTATGCTTAATAATAATAACATTGCAGTTATAAACTTTACGTATTGGAAGCAAATACTATTTATTTCGTCCTGACTTAGAGGTATTGACTAATACTATTGAAAAGGAGTCAGATATTGTTAATTATCAGACATACACCATGGATTTTAAAACTAGCTTAAATAATCATCGTTGCCCATTAAGAACCTAGGTACAAGCCGATACTTTCACCTTCAATCTTTTGCCCTCAAAAAATCTTAAAGTTGTTATAATAATTATATCTTAGGTTGTTGAAACCAAAAATATCTATTTTGAAGTTTTAATGTTGTAACTTTTGATCGCGATTTTATCGATTTTAATCTTTCAAACTGCATTAACCGCAGTTTTAGCTAGATGAAAAACATTGTCTTGGGCCAAAATTAACTGGTTGAAAAATCTCAAAGTTATGTTTAACCACATTTTTTTTTTAAGTTTTTCGTACATGGTAACTCTTGTAGGAATATTGACCGACCCTTTTGCTCTGAAACCGGCTATAACGTGACAAACGTTGCACGTAATATAACAAATATAAACTGAGCCGTGCAGTCGTTAAACAGCGAACATCTGTCAATGGAGCAGGATAACGCCGTAAACAACTCTAGGTGGAAGTTTTTTGGACTCACTTCAAGGTAGATGAAAACATTTTTTACAATTAGGAATTAAATTCGCATCCTCTTGGCTGATTATGTTTGCCCTGCCAGTGGCGTCTTTTAGTTGCGACATTTTTATCCGGTGGAGAAATAGCCCCAGGCATGTTTAAAAAATACAGATAAAGACATTTGCTTCAGCGGTGTGTAATCTTTCTCTCTATAAAAAATAGGTTTTGCAAAAACGATCTTTAGTCAAATATAGTCATATGGAATGAGTGGCCAAATGGCAGACAAAAAAACTGTAAGCATTACTGTAGAAAATAAAAGACGAGGTGACTTCAGTTAAACAATGCCTAAATCCCTACAAGGCACAAGGGTCGTTATCAAAGTCAACGTGTTTTCAAATCCACTCTAAAAGAATCCTTTCTTAATGTTTCTCCTTTTGTAAAAGTGCTTCGCCGTCCAAAGTATTGCTCAATACGAGAAATACTGTGATCAGTTACTAATAATTACTCTGCAAGGATGGACAAACGCGAACGAAGTCGCGGGTTAGTAAATAAATATAACTGAGAAATAGCTCATAATAAATATAAAGAAATTAAAATAAAATATTTGTTTGGGTCAGTTCAAACACACTTACTGTTTGAATAACTGAAAACAAATACGGATATCAATTCCATATTTCCGGCTTTATACAATTCCTCTTATAACTCTTGTTGTGGCCTCATGTATGGATCGTGTCAACAGTCCCACTGTGCGTGACTTATTGTTCATGTTACAGCTATATTTTTTATTTTGGAGTGAGTGCTGAAAAAAATCAGTTTACAGAACGACTTTTAGGTTTTTAGACTTCTATAAAATAATGTGTATTAACCCTAATGATATTATTAAACGTAGATTTAAAATAACTCAAATTGACTATTTTAATTTTGTTAATATTATTCTTTTTATTTTTCCTATTATTTTTATATTTAAAACTAGCTGTGCCTGCAACTTCGTCCGCGTGTGTTTTTTTTAAAGTAGCCTAAGTTACACGTTATTACATCAGCTATCTACCAGTTAAAGTCCCGTCAAAATCGGTCCAGCCGTTCCAGAGATTAGCCGGAACAGACAGACAAACAGACAGACAAAAATCGTAAAAAGTGTTATTTTGGTATGTGTACCGTGTATATATCCATAAACCGGTTAAACTAGTTATTTTAATATTACAAACAGAGTCATGTCACGAGTCATGTATGTAAAAAAAACACTTTTTTCAATTTTTTTAATCATTGCATTGACGCTATTGCAGCAGGAATAAAAGACAAATGCCAAATAGGCCTCTGAAAATATGAGTTATTAATATTAAGGTGAAAAATGCGATGCGGATATTTTTCGATTTCGCATAAGAACAACATAGGATTTTTTTTAGTGAACCATAATTTATGGCTCTACAATTTTTAAATATTTTTGTAGAAAATTAGACTTTCTTAAAAAAGTTTTGATGTCATTTTCCGAAGAATCAACTCATGCTAAAGTTGAATTTATTATTAATTTAGCCGTTTTCTTTATATTGGAGTATTATAAAGAAAACGGCTAACAGCTCTTCCAATTCTTAAAGTCTATACATAAACCTACCCTTCTGTGATTAAAAGAATAGATTGTTAATTAAAGCCAATAGTTTTTTCAATCACTATAATTTTGTATTAATTTTACAGTAAATCAAATCAGAATATCAGAATGACAACCAATCCATCCGATCGTCAGATATTTTCTTAACGTCGCCTCGCCGTCACAAGTATTCTTTTTTATAGCGCTCGATGTCATAGACTACAACAGCGGCGCGTAACAAGATATTAAAAATGTGTCCGAATAAAATTCCTTAAATGGTCAATACAATGCAAATATTTTATTGTACCTGTACAGCTATGTGTATGTACGGCTATGGATTTTTAGTTAAATTAAATAAATAAATATAACATAAATTCTTATAATCAGATTCTGCGTCAAATATTATATTAATTAATATATATTGATTCTGCAGCAACAAATTCATTCTAATTAACATATCAATACGCTACAAATAAGCAAAAAAAGTCTAGACATTACAAAGTTTAATATAAGTACATTTACATATTGTGTAGCTTTTGATACAAATGTAGTTTAAATAGCCGTGGGTAGTATGTAGGGCAAAGGACTAAAATAGCATCAAATAAATAATCAAAAGTTCGTTGAACACAAAGTTGGTCCGATTAAAATTTCTGATATAATTTAAAATGTAAATGGAAAATACTTTAACATAAAACTCATTTAAAGAGTAAATCAACAACGCATTCTTAAAAGAAAAATATGTAAGGTGGTCGGATTAATTCTAAACAGGGAAATGATTTGTACTTTCGATTTAATCTATATTATTAATTTATAAATGAAAAACTTTGGATGTTTGGATGTATGGATGAATTTTTGTTACTCAATCACGCAAAAACTACAGAACGTCGCGGTCGCTCACCTGGTGATCTCGTTGTTTACCTAACGCACCGATAGGGGAGACTGCGGAGAATAAGGGAATGGTTTGGCAGTTAATTTGGCCATATCGAAAGCCCTTGATCGGGTATGGCAAAAAGCACTTCTCTCCAAGCTCCCTTTTTATGGTCTTCCCGTAAAACTCTGCAATTGAATCACCAGTTTTTTGGCAGATCGGATAATCAAGGTCGTCGTTGATGGCACATACTCTGAACTTAAACCCGTCAATGCTGGTGTTCTTCAGAGCTATGTGCTATCACCTACACTGTTTCTTCTACATATAAATGACATGTTGCAATCAAGCAACGTTCATTGCTAAGCGGATGACAGTACGGATCATCACCCGTTTTTGTACTCCGGCTGCAGCGGGGTATTCGACAACACGTCAACGAGTGCTAGCAAAACTTGTTAGAAATCGAAGAACAACTTTCTACAGCCTCAATCAGACAGGGGTCGAATAAACTTAGTTCTTTTTAACCCCAAGAAGACACAAGTTTGCGTGTTTTGCACTAAAAATCTCCCTTTGTATATCCTCGTTTTGAAAATATTTCGCTAACAGCCACAGCCAGTCTTGAAATCCTTGGAGTTGACATATTGAGCAACGTTCGATTCTACAACAGCTTGCTAACCTTCTGAGCTATGTCAGTGACCTTAGTCCTCATACGAATTTCTTCGTTTCGGATTCTATCCCTGAGGGATACACCGAGCATAGCTCTCTCCATGAGCTGAGCGACTTTGAGTCTATGAACCAGTCCCACCGTTAGTGTCCACGTCTCGGCTGCGTATGTCATGACTGGTAAGACGCACTGGTCGAAGACTTTCGTCTTCAAGCTTTGTGGTATAGGCGACGAAAAGATGTGACGAAGCTTCCCAAACGCTGCCCAGCCTAACTGAATCCTCCTATTGACTTCCCTCTCGAATTTGTTTTTACCTAATTGCACAATCTGCCCAAGGTATACATACTCCCGAACAACTTCGAGAGTCATGCCATTTACGGTGACTGGACTAGGTTGAACGTGTGAGTTGAACATAACCTTGGTTTTGTCCAAGTTCATACCAAGCCCCACCCTTTGGGAGGCGCCATTCAAGCTAGTCAGCATTTCCTGCAGCTCCTCCAGTGAATCTGTCATGATGACAAAATCGTCGGCAAAGCGTAAGTGCGAGATGCGATCACCGTCTATGTTGATTCCTCGTCCTTTCCAGTCCAGTAGTTTGAAGACGTCCTCTAACGCGCTTGTGAATAGTTTCGGGGATAGAACATCCCCCTGTCTTACGCCTCTGTGTAATTGAATTGGTCTTGTCTGGACGTTTTGGATGTGGACGGTCATTGTTGCGGAATTGTATAGACATCTCAGAACATCAATGTACCGGTAATCCACCTGGCGTCGCTGCAGGGATTCCAGAACAGCCCAGGTCTCAATCGAGTCAAACGCTTTCTCGTAATCCACAAATGCAAGACACAGGGGCTGATTATATTCTTCCTTCTTCTGTATAATTTGCCGCACTGTGAAAATGTGGTCTACGGTGCCAAAGTCTCGTCGAAACCCGGCCTGCTCGGGAGGTTGGAAGTCGTCAAGTCTTCGTGCGAGTCGATTTGTAATTACCCTTGAGAACAGCTTATAGACGTGGCTTAGGAGCGAGATGGGTCGATAATTTTTAAGCAGTGTTTTGTCCCCCTGTTTGTGAAACAAAACTACTATGCTCCTATTCCACGCCCTTGGAGTTCTCCCCGAGTGCAATATACACTTATTATAAATTTGCAATTTGCTTAATTTAAAATTATACTTATCTGGTTATGGTAGGTATATTTTTTATATATCATCAGACAGCAAACAAGCAGATCGCTTTGCCGATGAAAAGAGAACGATCGCCTATAGATACCAAAGGTGTTTATGGTGCGTTGCTATCAGTTGTGTGGTTGGATGGCAATGCCATATGCATAAGTTTGCAAGCTATCCTACCCTCCAAACTGGAACACGACAATGACAAACATTTGCGCTATTGCGGCATGAGTAAGCTTTGAGTTAGTCGAGTGATGTGTTACAAGTTTTTTTGAACGCTTTATTACGCCCATGTATGTACTTCAGCATATTACTAATAAAACTGCTAATCACTTACTGTAGAAAGAAATAAAAGAGTTTGAATATCGGTATTTGAAAGCTAACATTGATATTATTGCAGATATGTCCGAGCTTTAACATTCGCTTACCAAACTATTCGCCTTTGTAATATTTGGCTTCAGTTTAAGTCTTTAACAACTGTTTGAAACTTACTCGTTTGTAAAGACCAATTAAGTTAATCTAAATTTGGCACAAAGTATTCCGGCCTTTGACTCAAAATCAAATTATCAAGTGAATTGAACAGCCAAACTTATAGCTTGAGCTAAATCAAGAGCTATTAATAGTAGTTATGGTAATACTGCCCCGCTAAGTTAGTTGACCGTAAGTGCATGTTAGGTGCAACAGAGAAAATCGAGTCCAAATATTTGCACCTTTGTTTTTGATACTACAAAAAATCTATAAAAGACACGGAAGAAATGTAGATCTACCTAAATTTTTTGTAGCGTCAAAAATAAAGATGCAAATTTTTACGTGATATTTTATCTGTTGCACCCAATATGCACTTACGATCCAATAAATTAGCAAGGCAGAATAGTCGGTAGGTATTATTGAAAATTTAAATATCGAAGTGGTTAGGAATATTCTATGCAGTTTCAGTTTTTACAGCAAAGAATATAGCATATTCTTTTAGTCAGCTAGAGTTATAAGCAATCATTGGCTATAGAAATCAAGTATATCCGTATGCACATATCTGAAATTGTTTATACTTCACTCACACGGGAGTCGTCGTAGAACGTCATCCAAAGCAAAGTAGTACAATTATATTAATACATACAATTACATGAAGACAGATGGTATATGCTTCAACAGCATGCTTGCTTGTATATAAATGATGCTAGAACCAGTATGAAAGAGATTAAATAGAATCAGTGACGTCAGTTGTAAAATTTATAATAAGTAAAAATATAAAAAGTTATTTTGAATTTACGTAACTACTTTTCATTTAATTCAATTTTATATTAAAACCAATACTTGCTTCTACGTTATTCGTTCGTTGCTTCTTTAAACGCCATAAACTTGATAAGCTGCTAAAACTCTTGGGTTTCAGAAAATTCAATTGAAAATTCAATCTATACATTCATTGCCTCCACAACGCTTCAAAATTACTGTTATGTGGTTTGTTGATTCCAAGGAAGTTAAGATTCAAGTCTTCTTACGTCGTCTGTTTAGATTTTCATTTAAATGTTTTTTTAACTTACTACAAATAAGAATAAAATTTAAACAGTTATTTTATCTAAAAAAACATGAAATAAAATTATATAAATAAACGTACTTTGTTAGTTCTGGCATGAAAAAATATTACTTATATGAAAAGTTGATACAAAAATTTACAATATGAATATTGACGAATGCTGCTGCCTCGGGAGACTAAGAGTAGAGTAATCAGATACTACCCATGAGTAGTTTTAATATTCACAGCCCCTTTTTATAAAAAGAGGAAAAAACTGCTATGCTTTAAGAATATGGACATAGCGACATGTTTTTAATAAAAAAATTTTGGTCACGCGGCTGAGGTTGGAAGTAGGTAGTAGTGGTAGGTAGGTACTAATAATGTATATAATAATTATGTAGCATTCTATCTTATGAAAAGATGAAAAATATTGGGATGGAATGGTAGAAACACCCAAACAATGTGATCATGAGATGTCATTGCTGATCTTCCGGTTTCAATATCTATCCACATTTGTATTTAAGTTCTATAAATGAAACCACTGGTTTCAAGGATAACGGTATTTACACTAACAGCCTGTACACATGATAACGGTGTTTACACTAACACCGTTATCCTTGAAACCAGTGGTTTCACTTATAGAACTTCAATTCAATAAAAAAAAATTAAGTAAAGTCTCCATTTATCCTCAAAATTATTTCACCCAATAAAAGTGCGCAAAGTGGACGGAGCGCGGGAATATTGTGGAATTTGCGCATAGTATCCATGAATTTATAGACGGTATCGGACAGAAACTTTTTTATATTTTTGAAAGACAATATAACGTTTTTTTTTAATTTTTAAATTCATACAAACATTGTTTTAATTAAGTGGACTACCTATGGTTTTAGTGACAACAGTGTTTATCCTTACAGCCTGTATTTGATGTTGAATCTTTCATCTTCTATTCTTAGTATATGCTGAACCATTAGAGAACGCAATTTCTTTCTATTCATCCCACTCTATATTTTATTATAATGAATGAATTGTAAGTATAGTTATCGGCACGTTTCTTTAACGCTGTCCTTGACTTGCACAGAAATGTATCTATATGTACAGAAATGTATAATGTATATCATACTACGTTTGTAATACAGTTTAACCTTGCGTAAAACGATTCCCACTTCATAGCCGAGCGCTTTAGGCGCTTAAAAATAAGTACATTGTTTTTATTAATTTAATATTTAAACGTATATTATAACCACAAACCACATGAATTCTAATAGACACGCCATAAGGAAGGAAACGTGTCACCGCGCATATGAGCAAACGCCCCTATTACTGTCAAAAATGTCATACATTTGTAAGTTATATTGTAAAAAAAATATTAATAAACCATGTTATGATATAAAAGAAAAACATATATTTTAGGCTTATTGGATACGTTCTTCTAAAGACTTTAGAGCCGGATGAATTCTAATGTTAGATGATGGAGTTGAAAGAAGTCCATGAGAACTCCTAAGGTAAACCGGTAAAGCCCATGGAGTATGGACTAATTCGGTTTATTTTAGCAAACTCTTAGGTGCTGGATGTTTTCTAGGGTCTAATGATGGAACTGGAAGTTAGCCATCCGTGCTTGGGCTGATTAGTTGGCCTTTATTGCTGGAAGATTTCCAGGGTTTGATAATAGAACTAGAAGGAAGCCACTGAACTCCTAAACTAAATAAAACAAGACCATCCATTGTGGTCTAGTTTGTTATGTTTTGGCAAATAGGTACTCTAAATCAGAATTATTTCCATGATTATATGGTGGAGCTAAATAGAGGCCATAGGTGCTTACAATAAAAGTTGATTAAGCAACCATGGTAACCTTAACAACATGCTACAGGATCCCTTTTCAAAGATCATCAACTCCTTTCACGTTTTGTTCTATGTGGATAAGAAAATGTATCGGGGGTTTTTGGAATTTTCAATTTCATCTTGTCTTTATTATATCATTATAATTATCAAACACCCAGAGCACTAAAATAAAATATAATGCCATACATGTTATAAATATTAATTTATTGTATATTAAGATGTTTGGATATTTGTTCGTCATCACGCAAAAACTGCTGGATTAATTTCATTGATATAAAAAACCCAAGATACACAATCAGTGTCTCAAAAACGTCCTCCAAAAATGAGCGCACAATTTGAAATTGTGCGCTCATTTCGAATAGAATCGAGTCAGTCGCGACACTGATAAATTTATTTCTTTTTGTACAATGCGTTGTAAAAACAACTATGAATCTTGCGTTTAAGGTTGGATATCCAAAGACATATGTTTTTGCCATATCTATAACTATTTTAATGAAATTAGGGACAGTTTTGAGTGTCAGTTTTGTTCGAGACTGTGTATCTTGGGTTTTTTATATCAATGATTAATTTGAATGAAATTTGGCACACAAATGGACGATGACCGGGAATAGCACATAAGATACTATTTACCCGGAAAATTATGTTATTTCCGTCGGATTCATCAAAAACTTTTATAATGCTGTGGACTGTAGCTAGTTTTGTTATAAGCTTACAATCAACCGCTTACAAAAATTGGAATTATTGAACTAGTATGTTTTACTGCTGGGTATAAGTGTAGTTGTTATTACTAAAATATTTTAATACAAATATTTATATTAACACTGCAAAGTTTATAACAAGCAACCGCAACAAATACAAAATGTTAATGTACTATAAAATTTGAATTTCCACAAATCCCCTGGTTTTATATAATGAGACAGAACTCGAGAGTTTCCGACCAACAGCCCACTAAATTTGTTGCGTGACTAAGTTAATCCTTGCTAAATTTTACGGGGATTATCACTGAGAGGCATTGTAGCTAAATGTGTAACTAAAATTACCGTTTTAACTTTAATAAAACTAGTTTTCTGCAAAACAAAAACTGTAAAAAGTACTTTATTTATGTCTTTTTTGGAGTTCCGTAGTCTACAAAGATCTATTAGATTGGGGTACTGTCTTATTCCCTTGTTGATCCAACTTCCTTTAAAGAATAAATCCTCTGCTATTCTGCCAGATAGTTCATAAGAGACGGATGATTGGTTATGCGAGTTTTCGTCCGCCCGGTTTTGAAACCAACACCTTACTTACTCTTACTGCGATAGCGTTAGTGTTTGTTACTGTCGTATTCTGGTTTGAAGGATAAGGTAGTAAACCCATGTGCCATATAGTCTCCGTCACAAGGATAACAACGCATTATTAACATCTTTGGCGTCTATAGAGATGGCTATATCTTTCCATTAGGAAAGCTTTTTGTTTGCTTTCTTATGATATAAGAAAAATTAGTCCGCTCGGAATAGATAGAAATATGACAAAAATATCATAAAGGTATGTTGAAACTGTGAAGTTTGCATAAAAAATATATTGAGAGAATAAGACTAATTTAGATTTATGTCTCATCTGGGTCGAGCGACAAAACTATATGAAATAATCTCTGTAGATACTGGTGGAGGTTTTGGAGGTTCCAGATCTATGAAGAAATATCTATACTTATTAGTAGATCGTTTTACTAGACACGCATTTATTATAACGTCAACAACTCAGAATGTAAATGAATTTATTAAATTAGTCAGACACATAACACAGAGGATATGAGTACGCTTCTCACTGTTATATATGATGAAGTTATGCTTGTGCATATTTAAAAATCATATGAACATCCGAATTGAGAACCTTCTTTTTAGAAATTCGGTTAAAAAAGCTGTAATATGGCAAGAATATGACTAATAAAGTCGTTAAATAAAATGTGTTAAAAATATACGTTCATATAATTAAACCGGAACATGGTAGCAAAAGGCACCGACGCAATTGCTGCAGAAATATGCAAAGCAATGGTACCAAAAACAGTCGAGGCATTGCAAAACTTAACCATCTCCCAGTTTAATACTGGTCAAAATGTTAGTGACACGTATTGATTAGCCTTCTCTTACTTATAACAAGATGTTTAGCAGTAAAAGCTAATTAACTATTCTTCCACAAATATATAATATCTTTTAAGCAAAAAATGAAACTGGTGAAAAGTTATGCGTGTTATTCAGAAATATTATAACCAGTGGGTGAATAATCAATCATCTCAATCAATCATCAAAATAGAGAGAAACAGTCCATTATAGTGGGTAACTTAATACTAAAAGACACTACAAAGTCCGGCCGAAACAAGATAATCGTTACCAATAGACACCAAATGAATAAATAAAGCATTGTCCGTGTGGCAGCGATAAATTATTATGTGAATAATTAATTATGGATTATCTAGTGTTAAGGGATTAATATTAAAACGTAGTACACTTCCGGGTGATAAATAATGCACGATTCGATTGGCGAACTAGCATCAAAATATAACGTCGCAATATACCGACAGACAGCAACGGTTTAAATCTTATCACTTCATGTAGTTTGAATACTACATCATTAAGACTATTAGACACAATTTACATTGCACTTGTACTTTAATTTCACTTCACAACATATATATTTTTGGAACATTACTCAACCAGATCACTTAAGTACACTCTGAAGATGCTTAAAAAGTGAAACCGGTTGAATAATATACCAAAAATGTTGTAAAGTGATTAAAGTATAACTGCATTGTTAATTGTATCTAACGGTAAGGAATTTCTTCAAGTGCCGACGATCAAAAGTATAGATAGAATATATTCTAAGACTACATCTGTACTAAATAAATTTGTAGCGTCTGTCTGAATGTTTAATTTTTGACGTGAAACGTCTTTAAAATCACACCGTTAAGAATAACACCGTCTTATTTAATAACAACAACACTATTAAATTTACAAAATATTAATGTAGTATAATTATTTAGCTCAAGTTATATCGTCAGTTGGGTGATTTGAACCTCAGTTGGACTCAGAGCAATAGAGTGGAGGGATGTTTCGCAGGATGACGAATATAGGCATTTCTGCTCATTTCCATTTAGTTTAACATACGACTCACAAATAATATCGCGGTGATTCTTACTTGTAAAAGAGTTCATTTAAAACAATTAATGTAACTAGAATCAAAAGTAAGAAGGATAACATTTATTTTTAAAAACTAGGTGCTTGCACCGGCTTTGCACGGGTAGAGTATCTAGTAAAACATGAGACAAAATCTAACGTTTAGAGTACGACAATGGTGAATAAATAAAATTACAGTTAAATTACTCGACCACTCTATTGTTATATATTGAAGATATTCCCCTATTTTCTACCTTACTCACACGGTAATTTTCCATATTATAAGATTCTTAAGATGTTCTCGTTCGTTTTTACGTATACAAACCTTTTTCTGACAAGAATTATTCATTTTGAAGCGTTAATTCTGAAGTTATGCGCGAACCTACAAATATTTAGGTGATTCATTTTTCTGTAAAATCTGAATTAAAAATTCAGTACTGCCAGTATCACAGCCAGCAAGTCAAATAAATTAAAAGACCAAAAAGTCCTCCTCTCTTTGAAAATAATCTTAATTTATGATGTGCCATCATATATATATATATATATATATATATATATATATATATATATATATATATATATATATATATATATATATATATATATATATATATATATATATATATATATATATATATATATATATATTTGTTGCGTTGCCGGCCTTTTAAGAATGAGTAAGCTCTTTTCTTGAAGGTCCCTATGTCGTATCCGTTCGGAAATACCCCTGCCGGTAATTGGTTCCACAACAGAGTAGTGCGAGGTAAAAAGTGTCGGGAGCAGACATCGAGATGGTGAGGATGGAACTTCAAGTTTTGACGCGATGTCCGATGGTGGAATTCGGCGGCATGAATTAATCCAAACAACTCGTCGGAACACTCTCCATGATATATATATATATATATATATATATATATATATATATATATATATATATATTACCCACAGGTAACCCAATGTCTAGACGTTGAGTTACCTGTGGGTAATCTATATATAATGGCATATCATAAAAATTGCACTGAAAGAGCGAGGTGGTTTTAGGAGCGGCTCCAACTAGCCAAGACACACAAAGTAAACTCGTCCACGTTCAAATTACGCAACCGTCCACGCCACGCATGCAAAAATATTGAGGCACCTCAATTTGTACTTAATCCAAACACCGACAACTAATGGATTGCTAGCGCCAGATTGTGCTCCTGTTATAATAAGCTGTTGTGGTAGGAATGCCAAAGGTGGTGGTACCAGACTCGGGAGAAATACCAGACTCTAGTTGTCAAGATGGTAGTAACTCGCATAGTCAATCGTTCGTCCTTTTTGAACTGCCTGGTAAACGGCAGGTCTATTCTTCAAAGGGAGCCTGGACCAACACGAGGTAAACATACGTTGATGCATGCAACATCAAAAACTTACACGTAACAATAAAAATAGATCGAAGTTCGCTACCAGGAGACAAGCATTCATTGAAAAAAGGCAATTTTCCTGAAACCTGAAAAGGTATAATTAATTAAATTTGCTATTATCCGCGAACTGTTCCATGACGTGTCCTTCGCGTTGGCACCGAAAAAAAGACTTCGGTATAATAATTATTCATTTATTATTCACCGATCGCGATGGTCCGGACAAAAAGTAGTCCAGGGAGCATGGCCCTTATTGGTCTAAAGTTTATTAATAACTAGCTGTTGTCCGCGACTTCATTCGCGCGGACTTCGTTTACTTCGCACAGCTTCTCTCCCATAGGTGATAGCGTGATAATATGTATAAAAAATATAAACATCTGTTTTGAGAACCTGCTCCTTTCTGGGAAATCGGTTAATAACGTTATTTGGCCTTAATGATGCCTCGGAAAAACACTTAAGATAGATTTTCTAAAAAATATTTCATAAGCTTCTGTAAAAGGTGTGCTAGCAAAGTTTGATTGTAAGGTTTCATACAAAAGAATATTTGAGAACATCTATGAATACATAAAAACTTCCTTTACTCGCAGTCTCTTAACGACGTCATTATCTGAAGGGACTATCTGGCTCTGACGTTACCGATGTGAGTGCGAACTGACGAAAAATGGCGAACAATGCAGATAATTTGCGGCCACTAAGTTTTATAGCTATTCTTTCTTACAACGAATTACAGTTCACGTTCTATTCAAACGTTACATCTTTTATATTTTATCCGGTTATTTATTGAAGTCACTTTATTTTTTATGAAGCTCATTGTGGCTGTATAACGTTTTTCCTTGTATGAAACTTTTGATTGAAAAAAAAATTAATATGAAAGCAAGATCGTATGGGACTTGATTACTCAATTAAAATACATGTTTCAGGGCCCGCTCATAATTGTATTGCTAGTTTTAATAACTTGCATTGTATTTTTACATTTTTTATAACTATAACTAACTAATACATTTTCTACATTATTTTTTAAATAGCAATTAAGTTAGCCTTAATCATTACTAGCTGTTGCCAGCGACTTCGTCCGCGGACTTCGTTTACTCCGCACAGCTTATCCCTCGTAGGTGATAGCGTGATAATATGTAGCCTATTATATGTTGACCCGACCTGTTAGTAATATTTACTGTTAGTAATACTTTTTGAGTTTACCCCGGACATACATACAGACAAACAGACAAAAATTCTAAAAACTATATTTTTGGCTTCGATATCGATTGTAGATCACGCCCCAAGTATTCTTTTAAAAAAATATTCAATATACAGTTTTGACTTTTCTGCAATTTTATTATATGTGTAGATTCTAAATTAGTCTAATTTCCTAGCATTTTTTATAATTTTATCTTCTGCCTCGTGCCGAAAAGGGAGAGAAACTATATGGATTTTTCTATTCCTCTAATATATGCAAAACAAGTGTCTAAAATGAAAAGCGCAAATTCACTTAACTTTAAAGCAAAACATAATAGTCTACAACTCGCATATTATGAAGGTAGGCGTAAGCAGCAACGATATCACTCACGAATTAAACTGGATGCGCCTTTCGAGGAAAAGCACACAAAATTTCGTCTAAAAAACCTGTCTCATTAAATAAATTGTAGCCACCTCGTTGCTTTTTTTTATTTTCGTATATATTGGGATTACATACAAATCTGATTTTAATTTATTTTGTTCTCTTTTGGGTAAATTGCACGCCGCGGCGCGGTCGTACATTATTGTCCTTACCTGTTGAAAGAAAATGTATGGCTCCATCAACTTCAATCATACTCAGTATTAAATTCATACACTAATTTTATATAAAAGTATATGCTTATAAAGAGAAACCTCAATTCTTCAAATTCTTTACAACTTTAAGTCTGAAGAGAGTTAATCACTCTAAAAAATCTCGTTAAAAAATTTTTGATGGCCATTAGGTGATTTATTTATGTCTGTAAATACGAAATAAGTTGATTGTCTATGTATTAACTTTATTTTAATATCAATATTATTTAATCCACTCAGAATAGATCCCTATTGAAAATCACTTCATCCGGATCTGTTTTTTTATAATAAATAATTTAAAGGAAAAAAAAGTTGCGGCGTGCTCTTTTGAATTTTTCAAACTTTATTAATATTTTTAAATACAGATGCTTTTAAAAAACACACAGGAGCAAGTTATTATCGCCACCCATGGATATCAGTAATACCAGAGGTCTTGAAGGTTCCTCAAGAAAAGAACATGTAAATTCTTTTCTTGAGGAACCTTAAGTTTTTTCCATTCAAAAAACACCCCCGCCGGCAGTTAATCTATTCCACAAAGTATTGATGCAAAGAAAACGCACTGTAAAACTGATAGATGGACATCTAGCAGTCTGTCTATCAATCTATTACGCTTTTACAGCTAAACTACTAAAAAATTGTTACCAAATTTGGTGGAGATAATTGAAGATGCGGGGCCAAACACAGGCTATTTTCTTTTCTAAAATCTTTCTTTTCTGAAACAGGGGATGAAAGTTTGTATACTAAATCGATGCACTAAATTGACGATAGATTAATCTGGTCGCGGGCGAAGTTAGTGTGAAATAACCTAAAAGCCTGATCTTGTAGTAGTTGTAAAACTGTTTAAGAGTTTATTCTAAATAAAAATGATTAAAAAATTAAACCGACTCAGATATGTAACGCAGATGCGTACGTACTCAGGTACCTATAAAATATATTTCTACTCTAGAAATACATGGGTACTCATCAAAAACGATCTGAGTACTAAGTGTGAGTTTTTCTTTTCGTATTCGATCTTGAGCGCGTTTGGAGTTTACTAGGAATTTGTATGTGATTTGTACAGCGCCACCTGGTGGTAAACTGGTTTCTCACGTTTACCACTAGGTGGCGCTGTACAAATCACATACAAATTCCTAGTAAACTCGAAACGCGTTCACGATCGAATGTGAAAAGAAAAACTCACACTTAGCACTCTGGATTTAAAAGACGGTACCGATTTTAAAAATTCCCTAAATTGGAATATATTTAATTCAAATCAAAAAGGATATTCTCGATATCATTTTTCCGAGATATTCGTAAACAAATAAATATAAATAAATAAATAATTATTCACAGGACAAATTAGGTACACTTACTGATCTAACCCCAAAGTAAGCAAATCATTTGCTTGTGTTATATTTGCTTGTGTTATATGTGTGTGAACGATACTAATACATAGAAATACATATATACATACAAGAATATATTTAATAAACACCCAAACCCGGAAATACAAACATTTATGCTCATCACACAAATGCTTGTCCCCGTCGGAGATCGAACCCGAGCCCCTGTCGCTCGCGTAGTCAGGGTCGCTAACCACTCGATCAACGGGGCGGTCAAAACATATATACCTATTATTTACAAACATATAGACAAAAATATAAACCATACCTACTCTTAAGAAACATATTTTACTTCGTGTTGGTCCCGATCTCCTTTGAAGAATAGGCCAACTGCTATTCTACCAGGCAGGTCGTAAAAGGCGACCGAATGGCTATGCGTGTCATTATCATCGTGACTACTAGGTGGTAGAGTTCTGCAATTTCTCGCCTGGGTCTGGTACCACCGCTTTACCTATTCCTGCCGCAATAGCGTCAGTACTAGTCACTGTCGTGTTCCGGTTTCGAGGCCAAGGTAGCCGGCAAACTTATGCATGTGGCATTAGACCTCGCTAGAACATAGCAACGTACCATTAACATCTTTGGTGTCTATAGGAGATGAAAAAGGAAAAGGTTTTTCCATTAGGAGATCCATCTGTTTGTTTGTTATCTTATGATATATAAAAAACATACGTTCAGATCAAAGTGATAATCTATTTTAATGTCAGATAAGAAATGGTGTATGCTTAACCATTATTATAAATTACATTAAGTCGAGATTAATAACAATACGCTAATAATCATTAATAACTAATGTAATGGTCACTAAGCGAGTATAGCGGTGATCCGTTGCATTTATCTCTCTTGCTCCCTTATTCGACTCGAGCCGATTTTACCCGAACGAGCGTTACATAGTTCGTATATAGCGTGATAGTTCAGTCTCAACTCTCATCACTTCCAAAATAAAGTTAGAAGTATATAAATAAATATATACTTCTAGTAGAGAAGTTTTTAGTTCAACAATTTATATTATGCAGTTTTAATAAGTGCCGACGAAGAAAAGCAATAATAGTATGAAAACCTCTTTTTACAAAACTGCCCTTATATAAAGCCGGCGCCAGACATAGCTTCAAACATTTGAACACAACTTTGAAGACTTTGAAAACATATTTGAATACATATTGTCACAACCTGCCAGACATGCTTTGCAAATATTTTTCTTCACATTATAACAGTAGGCGACAAATAAGATGGACGTGAATTTTGGGGAAGCTTTATAAGTGCTTGTAAAATGGTAAATTTGCAAAATCTACCAAAACCTTGGAGAAAAAGACCTGAATGGATGTAAAACAAAAAACCTCGATCTAGCACATACACGGCACGACGTGATCTTTCACCATATTAACGGTCGCGCAACTGTAGTAAACTTTTAGAGCAAGATCCCAGGGCCGCCAGACGTCACGTATTTTCTGACGGATGAAATGTGGACTATAGAATAGAGCTAGTATGTACTACGATCGTATGCCTACCTGCTAGCTTGGTCAAACGGCCAATTTCCAGGTATCAGGTAATCAAGGTACATAAAAACATTACTTACTTCACGTAAATTCTCATGGCTGATTTTCATATATGTTTTCAAGTGTATAGTTAAAAATAAATTGTCAATACTCCCAGACACTTTCCGTCGGCCATATTGCTTGGCAGACGCTTTAAGGGTCTCAAAATAATTAGTTAACTTCACGTAAATTCTGACGCTCTATTTTTATATATGTTCATCCGACAACAATTTTAAAAACTTTGACAAGAAGACAGACCGATTCAAGGGGCCAATCATCCCCTAAACAAAATTTTAATATCTCTGTGAGTGGGAGCGCGAGAGCATTATCTACGCGCATGAGACTGAGTGAGACCGACTGCGCTGTTAAGTAGAGATGAGACGTATTTACGGGAACAGGTTTCTATACTAGGTTTCAACTAAGAAGTCTCCAAACTAAGTATTCAGTCGTAGAATATACGAGTATCGAGTATTTAGAAGTAAGCGTATCGAGTATTTACAAGTATCGAGTATTTAAAAGTATCACGCGTACGCGTCCGTGAATACGTATGCAATGTACTAATCCTTTGAGATTTGGGACAAGTACACTGTGAAGGGCGACTGCTAAATATGCCAGCATTAAGGTCATATTATAATACATACATTAAAAATTCCAAAAAGCTGTCAGTCTTAAGCCTGTGAACGTATTAAGGGAATATTTCAATTTTTTTTACATTTTCTTACACTAAGCTAGGTAGGTATTCAATATTCAATCAATTCTCCTAAGTCGTATATTTGACCGTCTTGTTGGTCGGGTGGTTAGCGAACCTGACTACGCAATCAACGAGGCCCGGGTTCGAATCCCGTTGGTATTTTTGATTTGGTTGTTCATTAAATAAATTATTGTATTAATTACCTCTGTAGTCTATTGTATATCAGTCTATCTGTAGGCCCGGTGTTGCCATTGACTATATAAAGTCCCCGGTTGGTTTCCCGGATCAGGCAATCCAAAAATATTTTTTATCAATTTTCTGATAAAAACGAATTGCCTGGGATTGGATTAGTGCTCGGTTGGCAACAGGATTGCCACATATCACATTGTGTGGGATTAACTATCTTCAGCTAAACATGAGTGCACTGGTCTACCTAGCACGGCAGAACACTGAATACTTATTTGGGAGTGACTTTAGCTGTTGGCCTCAAGAGGGCCTTTAAATTACAATAAAGTTAGCTGTCACCTGACCAATTTTTTATTTTATTTAAAAATTATATTAATTTTTTAGAATTTTTTTTAATTGAAAAAAATATTAAAAAAAATTTTTCATTTGTAAAAAATTTGAAAAACTATCAGTGTTATTTTTAAAAAAATATTTTTTTAGTTCTAATTAATAAATTGAAAAAAAATTAAAAATGTCGGCTAACTTTAGTATTATTTATTATAGGTCAATTTTTTTTCTTATTTTTGTTGCCATAATTTACTTGTCAACAAAAGTTCTAAAAATTATAAAATATCTGTTCAAGTACTTTTCATGGCCTTAACAGCGCAGTCAGTCTAACTCAGTCTCATGCGCGTAGATAATTGCTCTCGCGCTCCCACTCACAGAGATATTAAAATTTAGTTTAGGAGATGATTGGCCCCTTGAATCGGTCTGTCTTCTTGTCAAAGGTTTTAAAATTGTTGTCGGATGAACATATATAAAAATGGAGCGTCAGAATTTACGTGAAGTTAACTAGTTATTTTGAGACCCTTAAAACGTCTGCCGAGCAATATGGCCGGCGGAAAGTGTCTGGGAGAATTGACAATTTATTTTTAACTATACACTCGAAAACATATATGAAAATCAGCCATGAGAATTTACGTGAAGTAAGTAATGTTTTTATGTACAATTGAGTTCACTGGCGGTGTTCCAGTTAGCAAAATGTTTCTTTGAACAGCGAAATACATCTTAGCTCCACCCACAAATCGGTGCATCCAATTAGAAAAAATTAAGTACTTGACCACAATATGACCCTGAAGTTAGCGGACAGCAGACAAAATAAAATTTCAGATAGGGATATCTACAAGCGAAATTAAGTTTTTCGAGTTTACCAAATTATAAATGGTTTGTCGTTGACTTACCTACAGATGATAATAAACAATTTTTTTTTTGCTAATAAAAAATTTTTTACGTTAAAAATTAAATTTTGGGAAACTCTCACCGTGTTTCCTATCGTTTCATAAATATGAAATTTTCAAATTTAGTTTATTTTTAGATCCAAAAAAGATGATTTCAGTTAGTTTTTTAAATTTTGGCTTAGGTCATTCTGGGACGTATATCTGCGAGTAAAATGATTATTATTAAAAAAAAATAAAAGTCGCCTTTTCGTCTTTGAAAAATCTAAAGATGATATTTTTTTGATTTTAAATTTGTTAGTCGGATCGTTAGATATCCTTATTTTTTTATTTTTTTGAAAATTTTGGTGCCGGATATCAAAGTAAAAAATAATCAAAATCAAAATTAAAAAACTGTCATGTTTTCATTTTTCACGAATCTAAAGATGATTGATCTCGGATTTTTTATTTTCTTATTTATTTTTTATAAGAATATTCAAGAAATAAATAAGAAAATTAAAAAATCCGAGATCAATCATCTTTAGATTCGTGAAAAATGAAAACGTGACAGTTTTTTAATTTTGATTTTGATTATTTTTTACTTTGATATCCGGCACCAAAATTTTCAAAAAAATAAAAAATTAAGGATATCTAACGATCCGACTAACAAATTTAAAATCAAAAAAATATCATCTTTAGATTTTTCAAAGACGAAAAGGCGACTTTTATTTTTTTTTAATAATAATCATTTTACTCGCAGATATACGTCCCAGAATGACCTAAGCCAAAATTTAAAAAACTAACTGAAATCATCTTTTTTGGATCTAAAAATAAACTAAATTTGAAAATTTCATATTTATGAAACGATAGGAAACACGGTGAGAGTTTCCCAAAATTTAATTTTTAACGTAAAAAATTTTTTATTAGCAAAAAAAAAATTGTTTATTATCATCTGTAGGTAAGTCAACGACAAACCATTTATAATTTGGTAAACTCGAAAAATTTAATTTCGCTTCTAGATATCCCTATCTGAAATTTTATTTTGTCTGCTGTCCGCTAACTTCAGGGTCATGCGTTTACACAAATCATAACATTCCTTATCAGTCGCTCTTTAACAGTTGCCGATGCTCTACGTTGTTTCATTGATCCCGTTTTTTATGACCATTGCTATTTTCCCGGACTCCGATCGTGCTTAAAATTTGACCTGTGCTTCGTTTTTTGGACTTGAGAGATTGCTTTATAGTTGGACTCCTGTGTGTAAATTGGACTTTAAAATGCCGCGAAATTTGACTCTATTATCGGAATAAACCAGTATCTAAACTAAATTACTAGAACATTTAACTCGCGGCGATTGACCTATGTAAAATAACTAGGCGACATGTCAAGTCTCTAGGCCTGCAAACATTAAGATCAAACAAAAAGTAGTTATTTTTTAAATAGTAAGATTTGTGAATATTTGTATTAAACCCCTACGAGTAGTCTAAATATTTACTTTAATATTAGTTTTATCACTAATAGAAAAAAAAATACAATAAACTACTTTTTATTCAAAACAGATTAGTGCGACCACTTGTAAGTACTCAATCGCAGGAATCGGCTCCTTACAGTTTTATGTTGTAATTACCTGCTTAGAAACTACAAAACTAAGAATTACTCTCACATACAAAATAAAACATTAAGAATTATGATGAATAACAAACATTTCAAGCGGCATTGTCCAATACAAACAATAGAGATTCGTAAGAGGCGGGGCCTAACAAAAGCACCCGACGAATGTGCCAAGCGAATGTGTCCTTAAAGGTGGAACACCGGAAATGTTCCCCATAGTACCTTGTTTACCTGATACCTGGAAATTGGCCGTTTGACCAAGCTAGCAGGTAGGCATACGATCATAGTACATACTAACACTACTCAATCGTCCACATTTAATCCGTCAGAAAATACGTGACGTCTGGCAGCTCTGGGATCTTGGACTATTTGCACAAGTGTGGCAGGCTACGCAAACATTTGAAGACGTTCCAACTTTGAACGCTTTGATGTGCGCCAAAAAACCGAAAACGCGTGGTAAGCAGCAAATGTTTGTTCGAACTTTGAACACATTTTCAAAGTCCCGTGCCACACATAGCAATTAAACATTTGTTCAAATGTTTGAAGCTATGTGTGGCGTCGGCATAAAGTTACTCCACTCCCACACCTTTAATAAAAATATATTCATAGCGCGATAAACCTTATGCAAACAAAAATAAATACAAACTCAAATTTCCCACAGAAGGTTCGTATTAGAAGTTTTTACCGAGGTGAGATGACAAATGACGTCGTCGCGGCCTGGGGCTTACATTTGCTAAGAGTAATGACCCGGGCTTTGATGTGTGACAGGTGAAAAATGCTTCAGTTCGCGACCGAACGAATCACAATAAACTGGACTTTGTGAAATACCTAATATTAAATCGTATGCGATGTTGAAATGATATTGTGTCAATAATTTTACTGGTCTTAAGATCCTATTAATCCCATCACAATTTATATTAGGTGGTAGAGCTTTGTAACAGTGCCATTGGATTTGATGCTGTAATCTTATCTATTCCTGCCGCAATAGCGTCAGCTCTTGTTGCTGTTGTATTTCGGTTTAAAGATTAAGGAAAATATATACATGTGCACTCCAACCCGGTAGCAAAGATCGCACCATTATCATCTTTCTCGTCTATAGGCGATGGTTATTTCTTTCCATCTTCTCACTTTGAGTAGAACTTCTCGCTATATGCAAAAACACACATCAGTGTTGTTGCTGACAGTAATAATAATAAATAAAAACCAACTAAGTGCGAGTCGGAGTCGCGCACGAAGGGTTCCGTACTATCATAGCAAAAAAAACGAAAAAACACGTAATAAACGTGTTTATATATATATATATATATATATATATATAAATATATATATATATATATATATATATATATATATATATATATATATATATATATATATATATATATATATATATATATATATATATATATATATATATAATAATTAATTTGTGACAATTTCAGCTTTCTAGCTATCATGGTTTATGAGATACAGTCTGGTGACAGACAGACAGCGGAGGCTTAATAATAGGGTGCCGTTTTACCTTTTAGGTACTGAACCCTAAAAAAAAACCGTATGGTGTCGTGGGACACCAGATAGAAACGAAGTTTCTTATCAAAAAATGTTATTTTAAATTCTATTTGAGTTATAAAGAAAGTAATTAATCAGGTATACGTTTTTTATTCTGATTTTTGTGATTTTTTTCATCGATAAAAATAAAAACAAACTATAAAATTATCTTAACACCTTGATTTTATTTAAAATGATTTATAAAAATATGTAATAATAATAACAGCAAACTGCTATAGTAATAACGGTCATCGCGTAGACTATACATTAGACACTGTATAGCCATCATAGAGTATAAATAAAAAATCTTACGCTTTTTTTAACGTTACGGAGGTTTTTTGCCGGCTAGTGTACCCCTTCGCAACGCCCCATAAGAAACTTCATTCCAATAATATCGCTGGACAAATTACACAAATCGATCTAATCCCAAAGTAAGCAAATTATTTGCTTGTGTTATGGGTGTTAGTCAACGATACTAATACATAGAAATACATATGTAAATACTATTACATACATAATTAACACTCAGACCCAGAAATAGACCGCTAGACCTCTGTGGTCCAGCGTTGGCGTCGACCACATGAGGTCCCGGGTTCGATTCCCGGGTCGGGCACTTAAAAATGTTTTTTCAGTTAAAAAAAAGTGTTTTTTCAGTTTTCTGATAAACACAAAGTTGCCCGAGATTGGAAAGTGCCCGGTTGACGATAAGCTTGCCACCTATCACATTTGTGGGACCAAGTATCTTCGGCTAATCGTGGGTGCACTTGTTGTACCTCTGCCTACCCCTTCGGGGATACGGGCGTCAAGATACTTTTCATGCCAATTACACAAACGTTTGTCCCTGTCGGAAGTTGAACCCGAACCCCACCCTCGTAATTAGGTTCGCTAACCACTCTACCAAAGGGACGGTCAGTGATAAGGTTCTTCATCTTTTTATTTAAATATTTATACCGTAGCTGATAAATAAATAAAAAACAGATCAATTAATATTATGCTGTATGGTTTTTTTCTCCAAATAAAATATTTTAGTGTAAAAAGTCAGCATGTGACATACATACATAAGTTTACCGGCTACCTTACCCTTTAAAATGGAATACAACAATAATAAAAATTGCCACTATAGGACATGAAATTAAAGGTAAAGCATTGATGATAAGTTCGGGCAATAAGTGGAACTAAATTATTAAGTAGTGATGCGTTTAGTTCGCATTTGACGAAATGCCTGGAACAATGGCAGTTGGCCTCTTTTTCAAAGGGGTCCGAACCAACATGACGAATCGTCAACTAGCTTTAAGTATAAAATTAGTGAGGCGAGCAATAAGTCCCAGGCCTTTTGTGTCAAAGTTAAAATATTATTTTAATGTCCGCTTGCGCCAAACTACTTAAATTCTTTTTTTCTCGTGTTAGTATGAACTACCTTTTAATAAAAATACCATCTACCGTTCTGCCAGGCAGCTTGTAAGAGCGAATGATTGGCTGTACAAGTCACTACCATTGTAACTACTAGGTGGTGGAGTTCCGTATAGTCTCGCCCTGGTCTGGTACTTGCCTTGCTTATTCCTGCCGTTGTAGCGTCAGTGTCTGTAACTGTCGTGTTCCGGTTTGGAGGGAAGGTAGCCGGTAAAGTTATGCATGTGGCATTAGACCTCACCACAAGATAGCAACGCACTATTTATATCTACAGGCAATGGTTATCTCTTTGCATTAGAATAGTTATCTGCTCGTTCTGCTATCTTATGAATTAAAAAAGACAATTTAATTATATTAAAAAAAACACTTAAAAATAATTAAAGTAGTGTAGTGTACGCGCAACTTAATGTTTTACAGAATTTTGTACATACTTTATGTATTTGTTTGAAAGCTTTTTGAAAAAGTGTGTATGTTTATACATAAACCTACTTAGGCTTTGTATGATCATAATTTTTAAATGAAAAATACTAAACTAACAATTCTCATGAATAAATTCATTTCAACCGCAAACAAAAACAAGATAGAAAAATGTTTTTCCATCCAAGTAGACACGGGCTTTAAATTGATAAAGGGTAGATAGTTGATTGCTTTGTGCTTTTTGTTATTTCACGAAAAAAACGCTTTCGGTAACACCAAAGAGATATTCAATTACAAAAACAATTCAAGTTAAATTAATGAGGGTTCTGTACAAAAATGCTACAAATGTAAAGCGGATCGTACAGCGCGCTTTGTTAACACAAAAAAGGTTTTTCTGTATACCATATCTTGATTTACGAAAATGTATAGTATATATATTCGTCATAAGTTTTTTAAACTACTCCATATTTTTTACCCCCGAAAAAAATACGAGGGGTGCTATAAGTTTAAGGTGCGTATCTGTGTGTCTGTCTGTGGCATCGTAGCGTCTAGGCAGATGATTCGGTTGTGATTTGGTTGTGATTTTATTTAAATTGAAAGTCTTATTTTGCGAGATGGTTCTTAGCTATGAGTGAATAGAATTTGTTCAACCGTTTCAAGATCACCAAGCTTGTAAAGCTTTATCGATTAAGTTTGTGTTATTTTACTTCAATGAGACTGTAATGATGCGGTAATCTTGATTTGATGCTGTAAGTTCATTATTCAAAGATAACAGAGTTTCTAAATATTGCAAACCAGTTTTCAATGACTTCTTGTTATTAGTTTGTACTGAAACATAGCAAACTTGTGTAAGTTTAGTAACAATACCCTATTATGGTACCATCCAGCTGAACTTATACTGCAGCCTAGATGTTTAGATCACCGAGTTTTGGCTTATTGTTTTGTTGCTATGAGTACTAAGTTTAATTAGTACTCGTGATGGAGAATATTTAAAGATAAAACTGAAAAAGTCCACCGAAACTCCGGTGGTATCAGACATGGGCGAGACCTTGCGGAACTCTGCTACCTAGTAGTCATGGTACGGCAGCGATTGTTCAATCGTTCTCCTTTTACGAAAGGCCTGGCAGATTGACAGATGGTCTATTCTTCAGTGGGACCTCTACCAACACTGGGCAAAAAGAGCTATCTTGAAAGATCGTTCCTTTTCCATCCTTGCCTGACCTCATCAAACTCCACAGAGGTAACATCGCCTTGATAGTCACCACTTATGTGTACTATAAAGGGGGTTTTTGAATTTTCCAACAAACAACCCTTCTAACTTACATTCTATTATAAGTGTAACCGCTAATTTCAATTAGTATTCCTTCGGCGTGTCTAGCGCCTGACATTTTCCAAGTCATCCCGGCTTCTACAAACTTTGCAAGTAGGTATACCTAAAAAAACCACAAATTTTTCTGATTTAACGAGTCATAGCTACTTTAACACCTCAGCAGTCTACTGTAAGGGCCCTAACTCACCGGGACGCCATGAACACGTCGCCAGCCACGTATCCAAACAATTTGTACTGAATTTTACAAATTCGCTACGTTTCTTAGTGATTTAGCCGCAATATCTTTCAATATAAACTGTTTAGATACGGTGGCTGGCAACGTCGTTATGGCGTCTTGGTGAATTAGAGCGCTTAGAGTTTAGCAAATTAGCACTAGCACTGCAGCGCTTCGGTATTACACACAAAAATTATTATTTTAATTACACTAGCTTCACCACAAAATAAAAGAAATAGGTATTTCAAAAAATTGAACCTCATTGTAAAATTACGCTATAAAATTTGGAAAGAATAGTTTTAATACAAAACCAAAAGAAAAAAGAATTTGTTATAGAACGATGGAGTGTCTATCTTTTCGTACCCCTTGTTTTATCAATTTTGATCTGAGTAGATTCAATATTGTAAGATTAAACAGACTTAGGCCTGGACATTACCAACTGCTCAGTTCGGTTTCTTGATTAGAAAATCAAATACCCTGAATTGTAACTTATGTTGAAATATAGAAGATATCCGAAGTTTATTATTTGAATGTGAAAATTTTAAACTAATAGAAAAAATGAGTATAATACTTTAAGGCGAGGTATTTCGACGCGTGTCAATTCTATAGGAAATGGGTGGCGCGGTATGTTCTGAAACCGCTGAGAAACGTGTTAATTTTCGGATAAATAAATATAGGATATCACCTGAAAGCCAAAATTTAGCACATTCTTTTTTGTATTTACAACTGAATATCACCATATAAAAATCACGTGGAAGATTAGAAATATAAAGTATCTTCACGCCCGTATCCCCGAAGGGGTAGGCAGAGGTACAACCAGTGCACCCACGATTAGCCGAAGGTACTTTGGTCCCACAAATGTGATTTGTGTGTGTGTGTGATTAAAAATGTTTTTTCAGTTAAAAAAAAGTGTTTTTTCAGTTTTCTGATAAACACAAAGTTGCCCGGGATTGGAAAGTGCCCGGTCGGCGATAGGCTTGCCACCTGCAAGCCTATCGCCGACCGGGCACTTTCCAATCCCGGGCAACTTTGTGTTTATCAAAAAACTGAAAAAAACACCACTTTCTTTTAAGTGCCCGACCCGGGAATCAAACCCGGGACCTCATGTAGTCAACGCCAACGCTGGACCACTAGACCACAGAGGTGATTAGAAATGTGATTAACAAATTATTTGTTTTAGAGATTTTTTTAGCGTGTTTTCGGAATTTTATATGATCAAGTAAAGTACATTCTATCGTGTAATAAGTTAGCATATTCCTTAGATAATATCTTCAGGTATATCGCGTGATTTTTGTAAAATTGTTATTTAACAATCAATACAAAAAAACGTGATTAAATAAACCAGTTTTTTCTCGTTTGTCGCGATGCCTCGCCTTAAACATAAATAATGTTAACACAGGGGTGCTGCAGAGCATTCCTTTTTTTGTTTTCGCAGGGCCAAAACTCTTAAGTACTATCGGGCCGTGTGGACTGGCCTGAGTGTGGGATTCGCCGGACAGAACCGACCATACCCACTAAAACTCCTGCTTCCGTCCCACTGTGCTGTGATGGCGAGAAGGTGGGAACGCTTGCGTACACTTCCACCAAGTGCTGCAGAGCATCATAGAGGAGCCGAACTCGGCCTCTGCTAGGCGAACTAAAAACTTAGTATACCTTTATATATAACTTATTAACAACAGTGTAACCAGATTTAATTAGTTTATTTAAATTCAACATTAATTCACCTGCAATTAGGTGTTAAAAGCTTATGCAAATCTAACAATAACATGAGCATCAAGAGGCTCAAAGTATATGAAAACCTATTTATATTATATTTATATATATTAACGATTATTACACGCTAATTTCTTTACTTTTACAATCTAAAGTTAACAATAGATGCTGTAAAGATGCCTAATTATTCATCAGATAATTAAGTAATTGTTTCCTAAATAATTAATTTAATTTGAAATTAGTAAATTCTCTTGTAATTGTTAGATTTCTAAGACGCGTAGAGCCACTAATTAATTTACCTTATCATAATTCTCAGAAGATGGAAACACATGAAGGAGGCTTTCATTGCCTTAGGCGGTCCTTATACAGTAAGTGCTTGTAGTATTATATTAAAAGATACTAATACGTAATAAACATCCAAACCTAGAAATACAAGCTCATCACACAAATGTTTGCCCCTCTCGAGAATCAAATTCGAGCCCCATCGATTCGTAGTTAGTTTCGCTAACCACTCTACCAATGGGGCAGTAAAAATTTTATGTAGTCGTATAGATATATATAAAATTCCATCATCTATGGAAAACTTTATCGACTTACAAACTTCCAGAATAGTTCAGCTGGTATCTACAATAAATCTTACCCATTAGCACAGCTACGATTTTAATGTTAAGGTCTCGAGCAGTTTCTGGATGTTAACAAAACTATTTATAGTGCAAGATAAGACGACATCCCTTGTTTATGGCGTTCCGGAAGTCTTTACTGGACGAACGACTGGGGTGCGGAGTTGTAAGTGTATTGCAATGCACAGTGAATACATTTGATACACACGACTGGAATGCTTGATATTTATTTATTATAATATTGTGTTTTTCAGTTTCCTAATAAAAACAACTTTGTCCGGGATTAAAAAATGCCCGGGTGGCAATAGGATAGCCACCTATCACATTGTGGAACTAAGTATCTGCGGTTAATCGTGAGTTAACTGGTTGTACTTTGGGAGTCACCACTTTATTCCTAGATTCGTTTATTGCAGTTAGGTAGTGGGGAATTAAAAGAGTTTATATGTAGTGCATATTCTGTATTACATCACACACATAAATTACAAGATACATAGAGTATCGCGTGAGGGCGCGCGGACTACTGTCACACTAAATTTGTGCTTATTAATTAGGTGGTAAAGTAAAGAGCCAGCTTACAATACGTTATTAAAAGAAATATCTAAAGTCTAAAAACACCATAAATAAATCAAATAAATGAATAAGTCATAGATCTTAAGTCGAGGTATTTTGACGCGCGTCAGTTCTATAGGGCGGCGCGGTATGTTAATTTTCGGATAAATATATATAGGACTTCAGCTGAAAACCAAAATTTAGTACATTCTTTTTTGTATTTAAAACTAAATATCACCATATAAAAATCATGTGGAAGATTAGAAATATTATTAACAAATTGTTTTAAAGATTTTTTACCCTGTTTTCGGAATTTTATATGATCGAGTAAAGTACATTTTATCATGTAATAAGTTAGCACATTCCTTAGATAATATATTCAGGTATATCGTGTAATTTTTGTAAAATTGTTATTTAACAATCAATACAAGAAAAACGTGATTTAGCAAACCAGTTTTTCCCATTTGTTCCGATGCCTCGCCTTAAGGCGGCACAGAGATTTTAGAGCGAATCGATATTTTGGCCTGCTACAGGAGAGGGGAAAGCATGATGGTTCTGTCTAGGATGAGCGGTACGAGTGCAGTTTTTGATATTTCCTTTTTATCATTAAAATTTGACACATTTTAGAAATATAAAGTATATAAGTAATAGAAAACATGTTGTTTTGCTATTATTTAAAAAATGACCTTCCGTTAAGTATTTATGCCATATTAATAGTTTTCCTTTTTGTTCAAACTTTGAATTTCGAGGAGATTACAAGTTATCATATTTACAAATTGTATAATTTATGGCGTGAATCATTTCACTTATGAATTGCATAACTAAATCTCTAATAATAAAGATATAGCAATGGATCTACCGAACACATTTATTTTGAAATTAGCTCGGTGCAGGCTTAACGGCATGCAAACATATGTGTGACAAAATGCCACATACATATGTTAACAAATTTTCTTAATCTTCAAGCTAGAACCTGGCAGAAATTAGCACTGATATTATTGCGACAGAAAAAGGTGAGGCCATAATATCATACCCGTATAAGACTTTTCAAAATCCCACATATTTTTTCTTCATTAAAATTTTATAAATAGCCTGATAAAATCACATATTCTTTTATTCTTCTGGTTAAACCAATACGAAATACGGAATAAAAAAACATCGCATGCTATAAAAAACTTTCAACATAAAAGCCAGTGGGCGAAAAAATTAAAATGTTAATAAGATACGAACCCGGTGAGTTGCTTACATAGGATTTTCTTATTGTGTTGCCGCATTTTTAGCTCATTAGTAACTAAAAATTGTTAACCCGTTATTAGTTCCTGTAAAATATTACTTGAATAACAATTTTCTGTTAATTCGTTTTTAATATAAATATAAGGAAATGACGCTGGCGGTATTTTATCAGTATATAGTACTTTCATCTGGGAAATATTAAGACATGGCTCGTAATATAAGCGGAAAAATGATGGAATATGAAGTAGGTTCGTTAGATTGAACTCCCGTGTCTAAAGCAAAAAGCCCTATCTAGCGAGACTATGTCAACTACGAACGGCTTAATATCTATTAGAAATAAAGTCAATGTGATGTTTTTCTCACAACCGCGCAAAACATCCTTAATGATGCTGTAATTAGCGAAATCTTAATTACAGCCTACCTACCTGATACCAGCATACCTAATGATAAAATAGTAGAAATTAATAAAATAATATATTAAATAACTTTAAAATGCAGTTTCACCAAATGCCGACACTGGAAAGTATCCAATTTACAAGTCTTGTTACGTTATTGGCTAGTTGATTTAGAACTCTACTCAGCTTTTTACACAAATATGCAATAGGTTTATTTAAGATTTCTAAGATTTCAAGATTTTTATTGCCACAAATATTGTTACATATTTCTTCAATTTTTTGTTACATCATAAGATAGCAAAAGCAGATGGCTCTCCTGATGAAAAGAGAAACCATTGTGTATAGACACCAAAGATGTTAATGGAGCGTAGCTATCCGTCTGGCGGGTGCCAATGCCACATGCATAAGTCTACCGGTTACCTTAACTTTCCCGTGTTGGTTCCGGGCTCCTTTGTAGAATAGACCAACTGCCGGTCTGCCAGGCAGGTCGTAAAAGGCGACCGTTGTGTATGCGAGTCACTACCATCGTGACTACTAGGTGGTAGACTTCTGCAATGTCTCGCCCAGATATTTGGTAAAACTGAGTCATCGTTGTGTTCCGTTTTTTTTTATCATAAGATAGCAAACAAGCAATCAACAGTCAACCATCGCCTATCGACACCAAAAATGTTAATGTTGCGTACCTGGTAGCACGATGGCAGTAATAAATATAACCAATCGATCGCCTCTTACGACCTGCCTGGCACAACGGAAGTTCGTAACAAACATTAAAAAACATACCTTGAATTAATAATATTCTCTCTATTTCGCAATTCGGATAAAAATAATTACTAATATACAGCAAATTTATTATTAGATATTCGGAAAAATGTTAGCTGTGACATCGGACATTATAAGTAATACTGCAATAAAAGATACCGCTTTACAATTAATTAAATAGTCTTTAATTTGTCCGTAAACAATGTACATACGCTTTACGGTTCTTTAATGGTGTAATAGAGCTAGCGGTATTCCTTACAGTTCCTAAAAATAATAATAAGTCATGTTCTCCTAAGGAGAACGTAGTGTGTAACAATAGTTTCATATGAAGATACATCTAACGGAAACATCAGACAGTCATTTATAACGGTCTTGATAACTCGGCTTACAGAGCATGTTAATATAACAAACATCAATATAAACAAACTGATTATTTCTAAAAGGTATATTTTCCTGGAGTAACTAGATCTCTCTAACTACTTCACCAAAAAAAAAAAACCAGTTAAAGGTTATGTTTTCTACTTTGGGCGAAAATTATGAAAAAATTGGGAAAAAATAATTTTGTTAATAAAAAAATTAATAAAATATAATTTTTATAAGAGCGCCATCTGTGGGTGATTCACATAACATCTTAATAGAGTTTTACACTTGGAAAACGTTAGATGGCGCTATACTAGATGACCCAGTCAGCTAGTATAAACAAATTGATACTACTAAATACTACATTTCCACTTTCTTGTATAAACAAATAAAAAATAAGTAGCAGGGCTTACGAGCATGGCGAATAGATTTAAGGAGGACTGTTTTGTGTTGTGTTGATCCGGGCTCTTTTTAAAAATGGACCAAGTACCGTTCCGGCAGGCAGGTCGTAAAAGGTGACTATTATGTGGGAGAGTTTTGCAACGTCTCGCCCGAGTATTTAGCACCACCGTTTTACCTATGGTGTCTATAGGCGATGGTTTTTTTATATATCATAAGATAGCAAACAAACAGATGGGTCTCCTGATGGAAAGGGTCAATCAACGCCTATAGACACCAAAGACGTTAATGGTACGTTGCTATCTTTTGGCGAGGTCTAATGCCACATGCGTAAGTTTAACGGCTACCTTACCCTCCAAACCGGAATACGACAGTGACTAGTACTGACGCTATTGCGGCAAGAATAGGTAAAGCGGTGGTACGAGACCCGGTCGAGCCAATCAGTCGCCTTTTACGACCTGCCTTGCAGAACGGCAGTTGGCCTATTCTTCAAAGGAGCCCGGGAACAACACGGGAGAAATGGTTGACTCTTTCCATCAGGAGACCCATCTGCTTGTTTGGTACTTAGTGTCTATAAGCAATGGTTTCTCTTTTCATTAGGAAGCCATCTGCTTGTGTGCTGTCTTATGATATAAAAAAGAGCTAATATCATAAATCAGAAATTTATACGTTTGTTACAATTTCACGGCTACAACTTTTTTCGTTGCCAAATTCAATTAAACATTTTAATTAAATTTTGGAAAGAGAGAGTAGAAGACCTGATATCAAACATAGCAAAGATATTCAAGGTAGAGCCATCTGCTCGTTTGCTATCTAATGATATAAAAAGGAATTAGTACAATATATTCTATACTTTTCATCGTTAGGACTTGGTGAAATTAAATTGTTATTAGACATTTTTATAATTGCAATTGTACATAAATTTTACTTTTATGTACACTTATATTTTCAATATATTAATCGACCGGTTTCACTCTTTAACATGTAATATACCTACTTAACTGATTAATTACGTGTAAAAGTGAAATTTATGTACAAGTGCAATTATAAAAGTGTCCAATGATATAGTATAAAAATTATCTAAAATTTGTATTGATTTAATATTATGAGATACGTCCACTTGTTTGCTACTTTATGCTTTAAAAAATGAAGCAATTTCTATCGCTTTTTCTTAAAGAAGAAATCATTTTGTTTGTGTGTAAATCTATCTTATCTATCGGACAATTTGTAAGAAAATATTAGGTTCATAGCCACCAACAAATAAAATATGTTGATTGTCAAAGAACATGCTCTTAAATATTCGTTACACGGATTTTTATGTAGCCGGCGGTAATTCGAGTTGGCACGCTACTGCCGTTCTACGAAATGCTTGCCAAGAGGGAACTCTAGTTTTTCTTTCAAATTGTGCAAGAATACAAACAAAAGATCAATATATCTGTGATTGGAAACGAATTTACATTATTTTTTAACTTCCCGCTACGTATGTAGATAAGGAAGTGACTGATTTTGCCCCGATTTTTGAAAATCAAGTTTTTACGAGATCTCCACGTTTTGAGGTCCTAGGAACTTTTTCCAACAACTTTCGCGATGAAGTCAGTCTGTTTGTATGTGTGTTTGTTTATATATATATATATATATATATATATATATATATATATATATATATATATATATATATATATATATATATAACGTAGCAAACAAGAAGATGGGCCTCCTGATGAAAAGAGTCAATCATCGCCGGTGGTACCAAATACTCGGGCGAGACGTTGCAGAACTCTACCTACTTAATAGTCACGATGGTAAATCAGAAATCAGAAGAAATTTATTCAATAAAACTTTTTACAAATTATTTTGACACGTCTACATTTTTTAAAACTACTACCGGATCGGAACGCGGCCGCACACGCGCAATAACGACACGTATAGCCACCGTATAGTATTGGTCGCCTTTTACGACCTTCCTGGCAGATCGGTAGTTGGTCTTTTCTTCAAAAGAGCCCGGATCAACATTGGGAAAATCGTTCTCCTTAGTTTGCGTTCTCCTCTCTATTCGCCATGCTCGCAAGCCCTGCTACTTACTTTTTATTTGTTTATACAAGAAATTGGAATTGAAGATTTCGCAAGGCACCATCAAACGTTTTCCAAGTATCTAGACGTTTTCCAACTCTATTAAGTTGTTTGGTGAATCATTCACAGATGGTGCTGTTATACAAATTATATTTAATTAATTTTTTATTAACAAAGATTTTTTATGTTTTATGTTTTTATATATAGTCGCGTTCTGGTTTAGGAGCTAAGGTAGCCAGTAAACTTATGCATGTGGCATTACCATCCCGTCACATGGATAGCAAAGCACCAATAACATCTTTGGTGTCTATAGACGATGGTTTCTCTTATTTAAGTTTACTTTATTTAAGTTTGTAGGTTTGCGCTTATTATATCAAATCGATTACGACGTAGCAATACGTGATAATGAATAAGCCAGAAAAAGCGCTGACTTACCTTGTAAATTTAATCAATGGGACTCCATTCCTTGCATCTGTACATATTAATAAAATTGAAGTGTCAAAATAAGTAGATATTTTTTAAATGCAGTGTGTAATTTTTATGATACTACTACATAAACAATCATTTTTAAAATTTGTCATTCAGTTTTTACGAGTAATCTCTGGAATGGCTAGACCGATTTTTATGGAACTTTCACTGTAAGATAGTGGAGTTTATAGGGCAGGACTGATGCTACTTTTTAATCAAGTAAACAAAATGTACTAATGATTTTGGATCTCGCAAACAAAGTCGCGAGTAATAGCTAGTATATAATAAAATAACACATGTTTACGTATCTCAGAAATGAAAGGTAAGCCAGATTTGTCTAGGTTTAACATTAAACTTTCATTCGTTACTAAGTAAACTAAGCTTAGGAGACCTAGACTTTACTCAAAGTGTTAAACTTAATTTCACAAACGTATACTACGGACAAATAATCTTGTTACATCTAATCTCTTGTGAATATGTACATCTTTCTCTGGCTGTCTAGTAAATTTTCTATAAATATCAATCATTTTTACTTGATATGCAATATTTTATACATCTATCGGTTTTCCGTATTATTGTATTTCACGCGTTGGTCTCCTTTGAAGCATTGACCATTAGCCATTCTGCCGGGTAATTCGTAAAAGGCGAATGATTGGCAATACATGTCACTTCCATTCTGCCTAGGTAGAGTTCCTCAACGTCTCACCAACGGGAACTTACAGGGTCAAATGGTTAACAGACTTTTTCTACGAGTCTGACTTGCGCTTAGTCGCGCTTAGATAACATAAAGCTTCAAAAATGGGAATAAAATTTTAAAAGCAACAAAGAAAAATATCGACACGCAGGGATTGAACCTGCGACCACTTCCCTAAAGCCGGGGCTCTCTCCCACTGAGATATTGTCGACAGGCTCGACGTGGAAAAATTCTTCTTTGCTATATGATCAATTACGTCGATTGTACTGATTGCTAGGTACACATACATATCACTAGTTAAATGAGTTCATCGTTACAGATGAAATTCATATTTATAATTTTTGATCAGTACTTTCGTATTTCTAATTATTTTTGTGTTACAGCACTCACCCCGTGCTTGGAAAAACTGGAAAAACTTTAAAAACAATAAAGAAAAATATCAATATATTTCTTTATTGTTTTTAACGTTTTTCCAGTTTTCCCAAGCACGGGGTGAGTGCTATAACACAAAAATAATGGGAATAATGTTCATGTTTATACATACTTCATGCCTACATCATTATTGATTTACACTCTTTATTTGAGCTTGGTGCAAAATTTAGAAACGCGGATTATATGGCAAACACTAGATGATAAAGATATATCAAACGTATTTGATCGCCTACAAAATCATATGCTAAGTGAATATAAATAAATTTCCATAATCTCTTATACTTTAAAGCATAAATTGCCTGGAAACTTTATTTTACACAAAATATTTGTGTAATAAAAGTAAGTGCTTTGAAGGCACTTTAAAACACTTGCGCACGTCTTAACGTAACACGGTGGCTGCTCAGAAAACTCATGCAACTTTATGCATGCAAATGGATTTACGCGCTTGAAAATATGACTCTGGAGTGCACCGCTCCAGATAATTGCTGTTAAACTCTTGTCTTAATGAGTCGGTATATAATTTTGGAACGTGCTTCATTATTTTTAGCTCGCGATGATTTCTATGCAGGCATTTACATTTTTAGTATTTTTTACCCTAACATAGTTGGTAAGGTAATCTGTATCGGAAGAAAATTCTCTTCGAAATAATATAGGATGCGACGAACGAATTCGATGTTCAAACATTGGGTCGGGCAAGTGTTATTGAGGTTTTTCTCGGAAATTCAAATCTCAGTAGCAGCTCGGAATCTGAATGATGTTGTGTTACTCCCGTGCCTCGATGTGAGTGAGTGCTTAAACACATATAATATAGCATATGCAATAAATTTACAAACAGGAGCACAATGATGAAACTGACGCTTTTGCGACAAGAATAGGAAAAACAATGACTATCGAACCTAGATGAGACGTCGTGGAAATGTACCACCTAATATAGTAGTCACGATGGTAATAAACGTATATCCATTGGGCATAATATGTCTCTTCTAAGGAAAATAAATAACTACCGCCTATAGACACCAGAGATGTTAATGCTATTGCTACATCACCATCCGATCAGGTACATGCACATTCGTTAACCGATTATCTTACTCTGTATACCGGAACACCATAGTGACAAGCACTGAAGCTATTACAGCAGGAATAGGTAAAGCAGTGCAAACAGGGGGCAAGACGTTGCCGAACTCTAATACCTAGTAATAGCTTTTAATTACCTGTATACCTTTTTATATTAGTTTCTTACAGGATGGGAAAGTTTTAGAATATATAAGATTATGTAGTATTATTTAGTAGCTATCGAAAGATTTATTTTCCCTGATCAAAAACACTGATCACAGTTATGAATGATGACTGTAAGAGTATGGGCTTACATTTGAATGCGAAGAAAACGAAAGTTTTAGTGTTTGAAAGAGAAGCAACCAGAACGGATGTAAGAATTGTGGTCGATGTTGTAGTGCTAGAACACGTGAATGAGTTTGTATATCTTGGATGTGCTTTTAACAGGGATGGGAAGTACAGCTCTGATGTTGAAAGAAGGGTGTGTGCAGGGAACAGAAAGAACGAAAGAAAGAAATTATTTATTTGCTAGAATATGGGAGTTACAAGTTATTAAAATTTGTTTAAGTTTCCGACATATTCTACCATGATATGGTGTGCAAATATTTTAAAATTATGATTACCTGTTTATTATGAAACTAAAAATGCTGTGAGTTGATTTTTTATCATTACTACCGGATCGGAACGCGGCCACACACTGAGAAGATCCGGCGGAAGAAACTCAGTGAGCTTATTTTTTTCCAATTATATCTACTTAATACAAATTACAAACATTATTTCACATCGCAACAGTTATTTCTATAATTTACAAACTTCATTGTTTAATTTACAAACTTTTTTGTTTAATTAAAATATTGACACTTTTCAAAGTTTAAAGAAAGAAGAAAGATAATAGATAATTTGTAACAATATGGGTGTTACAAGTTGTAAAATTTAATGTATATTTATCAACATATTCTACCGTATATGGTGCATAAATTCCATTTTTTAATTTACAAATTTATAAATCTACATACTGTAACTTGTAATTTAACAAGAGTAAATGGAGCGTTAGAGAGATTACTTAATAGCACAATTTTAAATCAGGGTGCCCGTCTAGCCCTGCATAATTATGTGCTTATCCCAACGCTATTGTATGAAAGTGAGAGTTGGGTATGTCAGAAGGGGCATGATAGTAGAATCAACACGGTCGAGATGAGATCGCTACGAAAACTATGTGGTGTAACACTCGCAAACCGGATTCGTAATGTGGAAGTGAGAAAGAGGCTAGGCTTAAAAGAAAGTGTCGGTGTTAAAAAGAGAAAGGGCATGCTCCGTTGGTTCGGACATGTAGAAAGAATGGTAGATGAAAGGTTAACGAAACAGATATACAATGCGAATCTGGAAGGATATAGGTACCGGGGAAGACCAAGACTGACATTCCATGATCAGATTGATCGAGTACTATCGGAAGGTGGTGACAAGAGTCTTCGCAACCGGCGTGTGTGTATGAAGAGAGTGATGAATGTGGATGAAGCGAAACACGCCTGCAAGGATCTTGATGTATGGCACTCGGTTCTCTCTGCCTACCCCGTAAGAGATCTGGCGTGAAGATATGTATGTATATACGTATGTATCAAAAAACCAATACTAAAGGATATTTTAAGTTTTACTGTAGCAACACATAGTGTCAGCAAGAAGATGTCGACATCCAGTCTTGACGTGGCACTGTCTAAATTAAAATATTAGTTTATTATAGCTAGTTTGTACCGAAATTAAAGGATAATAATGAGATTGACCTACCTATAAGCCCAATATATTTATAGTCGATGTAACGATATTTGGAATGGTATTCTCTGTACTTAAATCTAATACTTAATGGCAGAATAACATAAAATAATTTTGTCTGAAACTGCGCTCTCTCTTAACGTTCTCGTAAATTTATACCGTCTGGCCATTACACTTATTAGAGAAGTAATATACCAAGCAGACGGTCTGCCTTGTACGAATGACCTTAGTTAGCCGTTAGACCGAAGTAAATGAACCAAATTAGGCGGTGTATGCCTGGGATACGTAACGTGTTCATTACCAATAGTACGTCTTCGCGTTAGCCAGTATAACTCTTATTTATATATTTTATACTAAGTTTCCCTCACAATTTCGCTCGCGTTTTATTTGGTATTAAAGAGTTGCACTTATTTATGTGGAAGATATATGCGTACCCGAACAAAGCGGTTCGACTCGATATTCTTGATCCGAACCGCAAGGGACTGGAATATGCTACCTGAGTCTGTGTTTCCCGATGGGTACAACCTGGGGATCTTCAAGAGAAGAGTGAACAGGTACTTTATAGCGAAGCGCGGTCCTTCCCAAGCTTACCATCAGGCGAGTTCGTGGTCAAGCGCTTTCCTATCGACAGTAAAAAAAAGATGTTCGAACCTTGGTGATATACTCTGCGTAGCAATGGTACTGTTACAGGGTAGTCAGCAGCAATATTGAGTTTAGCTATTACTAAGTACATAACTAATTATAATCATTATCACAATAAGAACCTTCAGCTAATAAGGTGAATATCTAGCCAGTATAGTGATGAACCACCTAGTGTTCATGTGAATGATATAAAAGGCTATAATGTACTTAAACGAGAATCATTTGATGTAAGACCAGATAATTTAAATAGGTAAACGAATGCACATTCAAAAAATATGTTTAAATTATTGTTCTAAACAAAAAGATTCAAAAGTTAAAAGTTAATATTTTTGTACCTTTCTATTGTATCAATCATATTTATTCAGTTGAGTGGTCAGTGACCCTGACTATGCAATAGATGGGGCTTGAGTTTGATTTCCGACAAGGACCACATAAATCTATAAAATCTATATCTTTCTTATATATAAATCTTCGTGTCACTATGCTAGTTACCGTACTCCTTCGAAACGGCTTGACCGATTGTTATGAAATTTTATATGCATATTCAGTAGGTCTGAGAATCGGCTACTATCTATTTTTCACGCCCCTAAGTGATAAGACTTGTCCACCCCCACCATTTTTTTTATTATTGGATATTATTATTTTTTTATAATGTGGCATTGAAAAATACATACAACTATAAATTTGCACTTCTCTATCAACAACCCCTATTTTTAATTCAATAATTTATAGAGCAAAACAACGATTACCGGGTCAGCTAGTTAATATTATAAATGCGAAAATTTGGATGTTTTCATGGATGGATGGACGTTTGTTACTCAATCACGCCCATCAAACTACTGAACAGTTTTAGATGAAATTTGGTATACAGGTAGATGTTATACTGGAAAAGCACATTAGATACTTTATATGTAGGAACAATGAGTTTTTGTCGCGGGATTCACCAAAAAGTTAATAATGCAGCGGAATGTACGGTGCACCTATTATTTTTGAAAACGCCTGGAAAGAAATAACAGAAATGGACCTAATTCAATATATTTATTCAAAGCTAAATAACATGATAAAGTTGATAATTACCACGCCAGTTCTATTACATGATACGCAGAGTGAACCGGACATCTTTTAACTATCTGGTTCACCACAATACACTGGTTTCTTGTTTGTCTATATGAGTAATAATCAATCCCCTTGGCTGCTACATTATATCGACTTAATAACGATAAGAGATTTTTTATAACGATAAACGGGACCAACAGTTTTACGTGTTCATACGAGCCACGGGGGTAGTAATCTAATACCCACTAGACATCGAGCTGCTATTGGGGTATTGACTTTAACAGAAATACCTTTAAAAACCCTCAATAATACTTTGCTCGAGCCGAGGATAAAACTTGAGACTTTTTTTGATTTGAGACTTGAGAAAGAGTCAACCATCGCCTATAGACACCAAAGATGTTAATGGTGCGTTGCTATCTCGTGGCGAGGTCTAATGCCACACGCATAAGTTTACCGGCTACCTTACCCTCTAAACCGGAACACGACAGCGACAAGCGCTGACGCTATTGCGGCAGGAATAGGTAAGGCGGTGTCACCAGACCGGGCGAGACATTGCAGAACTCTACCACCTAGTAGCCACGATGGTAGTAACTCGATAGCAAATCGGTCGCCTTTTACGACCTGCCTGGCAGAACGGCAGTTGGCCTTTTCTTCAAAGGAGGCCGGGACCAACACGGCGAAAATAATCTAAGCTCGATAGGCATACTTAATAGACCGTATTAGTCCGAGCCCCCAAAGAAGAATAGACGGTAGAGTTCTGCTACATCTCGTTCGGGTATTTGGTACCTATCGCCTTACCCATTCCTGCCACAATAGCATCAATGCTTGTAATATTTGTTCCTATTTGAAGGTTCAGTTAGCCGGTAAGCTTATGCATATGGCATTAGACCTCGCCACAAGACAGCAACGCACACTTAACACCTTTGGTGTCTATAGGCGATGGTTGACTCTTTCCATCAGGAGACCCATCTGCTTGTTTGCTATATTATGATATAAAAAAAAAAAATCTCGTTCGGATATTGGGAACTATCGCCTGCCCTGCCACAATAACATCAATGATTGTCATTATCGTGTTCCAGTTTGAAGGTTCAGTTAGCCGGTAAGCTTATGCGTGTGACATTAGCATCCCGCCATACAGATAGCAAACTTTAGTGTCTACAGGCAATGGTTTTGGTTTTTTATTTTTATTTTATAAGATAGCAAACAAGCAAATGGGTCTCCTGAGGGAAAGACTCAACCATCGCCTATAGACACCAAAGATGTTAATGGTGCGTTGTTATCTTGTGGCGAGGTCTAATGCCACATGCATAAGTTTTCCGGCTACCTTACCCTCCAAACCGGAAGACAACAGCGATAAGCATTGATGCTATTGCGGCAGGAATAGGTAAGGCGGTGGTACCACTAGTATTATCACCTAGTAGCCACGATGGTAGTGACTCGCTAGCCAATCGGTCGCCTTTTACGACCTGCCTGGCAGAACGGCAGTTGGCCTATTCTTCAAAGGAGGCCGGGACCAACACTGCGTTTCAAGGAGAGCCGTCTGCTTGCTTGCTATGTAATGATATAAAAAAAAATATTGACTAATCCCAAGTTTACGGAGACTAAGCAAATATATCTCTATTTACCGATGTGTAAATTATTATTATAAGCAGATGGGTTCATTCATCTGAAAACGGGATGTTATTCAATTATCGATCCTTTCACGTCTAACCGGCGAAGTGAAAGCTTTTCAGGAGCTTATCTTTAACGTAATTTTTGTTTCCACACCTCACTTGTAAACTTTTTAAAAGATATTTCCTTTTTCTCGTGAAATAAACATTGTTTTTAGCTATTAGAAGTCATGGAGGATTGGTTGATCAATCGATAAACTTATAGACTAATATGTTTAAATATCTATGTATTTGTAGGATTTAGTTGACCGCCCCGTTGGTAAGTGGTTAGCGACTCTGACGGCTCAGGTTCGATTTCCGACGATCACGATGAGCATAAATGTTTGTATTTCCGGGTTTGGGTGTTTATTAAATACTAGATGAAAACTCGGCTTCCCTCGGGAATCTCATAATGTGCAATCTTATATACTAACTCAAATAGTAGGCATTAAAAAATAGCAACATTGTAGTGACGTCTTCCTTCAACGTTAACAAATTACGTTGATTTAATAAAGACAACATTATGGTGTTGCTATTTTTTTTATAAACGAAGAGAAAATAAGTTTCACGATAATCTGCGCTCCGTTCTACGATACTTTAGTAAATGCTCACGCCATCTACACCACATATTTGTAACCTTTAAAGAAATATGGCTGATTTGTCTGTCAGCACCGTTAGAATTTTTAATCAATATTTTAACAAAATACTCGATAATCCGAATTTTGCGGATATATGTTGTCGACTCAAAATTTTTTTTTTTTATGCTTTATAATTTAGGTAAGGTTTCGATTGAGTCTACCGTAACCCTCGACGAAATTATTAATATAGATATTCCAGTATTTATATATGTACACAAAATACAGACAGCTCAGAGGGCAATAGAAAGGAGCTGCTTAAATATAAAACTGAGAGATAGAGTAAAAAACACTGAAATCCGGAAAGTAACCAAGGTAAAGGACTCTACATTTCTCTCAAAGTTTGAAATGAAAGTAGGCAGGTCATGTTGCGAGATACGACGACAATCGATGGATAATCAATATCACAAAATGGAAAGGACCGCTTGGTGCGAGAAAGAGAGGTTGTCCGTGCGCACGGTGGCAGGACGAGATTGTGGCCAACGCAGGAAGAAACTGGATGAACACTGACACACTGATCTGATCACTGAACAAAAAACAAAACTAAAATTAATTGTTTGGAGGAGGCTTTTGCCCTGAGGGGATTCACAAAATAAGTATGCATAAATATTCTACTAACTCAATTTAATCTTCAATTTTCATATTTTTCCAATCAATCAATTAATTTCTATTGTAAATATTCAAGCAAATTGCATCATATAATTTAAAATTTCTTTTTTAATTCATTTTTAGTTTTGTTTTGTGGAATGAAATGAAGCTACTTTATTATTATTATTATTTATTAGTTATTTATTATTTATTTTATTATTTATATATATTTCTTTGTATTAGTATCTTTGACTAACACCCACAACACAAGCAAATAATTTGCTTACTTTGGGGTTAGATCAGTAAGTGTAATTTGTCCCGTAAATATTTATTATTTCTTTATCCAGTACGTTGGCATACGTTAGCATTGGCATTGGCATTAAGAAAAAATGTAGAAAAGTAAGTTTTACATACTTAATTATTAGAACTAGTGATTACCTCCGACCTCTAGGGCATTAAAAGCATTCTTATGTTTAGCAAGACTTTAGCCGTAAAGTAAATCGTATAGCATAATCGTATACATACATGTGTTTTTTACATTATTATGTATGTCACATAAATTTACTATTCGTGTGACGAAATAGCAATGTGACATGCATAAATCTACTGATTATCTTACCTCCCAAACTGGAATACGAAAATCACTAGCTTTTTTATATATACCATAAGTTTTATTAAAATTTACTTTTAAGTTATTAAAAACAAGCAGAGGCTCTTCTGATGGAAAGGAAAACTATCGCCTATAGACACAAAAGATGTAAATGGTGTATCGATTTTATACAAAACTTTTATACACGAATACTGGATTTCCATACTTGAAGCCTGGGCTTCAAGATCTAAGAATAGGTTGATCCTCTTGTCCAATCCATTAGCAGGTATCTTAAAAGACTTGAGGCATCAAAAGAAACTTGTATAATGTTTAATTGAATTAAGTACCTACTTCCAAATGCTGATATCTAAAAATTGAAACAAATGGAGTTTCTATTACGTTACTTTTTCTATAACATATTTTTAAATTGCCTTTAAAAACCTCAAAAGAAACTCAATAATATTTTTGTCCAACCCAAGGATCGAACCCGGGACCTCATGATCTGAGCCGAACAGGCAATTCCCTAGGCCCATTGAGTAAACAGGCTAGAGACCTAATAAAAGACCAATTGTTATGTCAACAAATCAGACTAATTAATAATAAAAGACGTGTCATAAATTATTAAGTTGAAAGAACGTATCTAGCCAGATATGTCTTTTCATTGCAGTAACACGTATTTTCTAAGAATTTTTTTACCAAAAAGAAAAAAATATATATTTAATTCATTTCGATTATTTAATTAAAAATTGTACATGATGTCGATAGACCAAAGTTAAATACGCACTTTTGCATTACAAAATTATTATTTTGTGTATTTTTGTTCGCACGATGAATTTTTCAGTTTGAAGGACACAAAATATATTTTTTCTGTTTCGAACTTTACGTAGAAATATCCCCTTATGACGGCAGAATAGATCATAATAGATAGAGGAACCGGGCGTAATTATATTTTTTTTAATGTATTTCTAGTGCAAAAATAGCTTTTTGCACTCCTTTGCAATTATGCCAAATTTCACATTTTTCCGTTGGCGCAATTGTTATAAAATGGGAACAAAATGTTTGCTTCGCGTACATTGATATAAAGAACTCAAGATACACAATCAGTGTCTCAAAAACGTTCTCTGAAAATGAGCACACAATTTTAAATTCCGCGCTCATTTCAAATAGAAACGCGTCAGTCACGACACTGTCAAAATGTTATTAATTTTTGTACATTGCTTTTTAAAAACAAGCAGGCAGCACTTCTAATACATACTTGAAACACTAATTTAAATACTGCTGTCATCATCTGAGGTCTTACTCTCTCTTTCTAACATAGCTGTATAAGAAAAGATGGAGAGACCTAATAGACAGAGATATAACATAAATATGTGTTTATGGTGATAAATAAGATTGCTAGCTCCACCTTTACCTAATACTTTATGGGCTTAACAATAAAATCTTTTGTGAGTTTGACAACAGAGATTAGCCATAAACATAATAGAATAGAATAGAATAGAATAGAGCAGAGCAGAGCTGAGCAGAGCAGAACAGAGCAGAGCAGAGCAGAGCAGAGCAAAGCAGAGCAGAGCAGAGCAGAGCAGAGCAGGGCAGGGCAGGGCAGGGCAGGGCAGAGCACAGCAGTGCAGAGCAGAGCAGAACAGAGCAGAGCAGAGCAGAGCAGAGCAGAGCAGAGCAGAGCAGAGCAGAGCAGAGCAGAGCAGAGCAGAGCAGAACAGAACAGAACAGAACAGAACAGAACAGAACAGAACAGAACAGAACAGAACAGAACAGAACAGAATAAAAAATGTTTATTTAAGACATACACCACAAAACTACAGATATTAAGCAGATCAAAATTAAGACAAAAAAAAAACAAACAAAGTAAGGACATAAAACCAAGCAAAAAAAATCTACACTAAATAATAGTATATGACGGCGTCCGCGTCATCAAATGCAAGAATATTGTAAACAACAGGTGTACGCCTGAGCCACCGAACGCATCGTTCGATATCCCTACTACTCAAATTGATTTGCTACCTGTATAAAAGGCTCTGAGCGCCCGCCGTTCGGACAGTCTAGGCTCTGGCGTGGCTCGGTACACTTGTTGTATCTTGCTAGTAGCTTATCCTTGACTCTTGGATAATTAATTTGTGCAAGCAAATTAATTATTATTGTCAACTATAAATTAGTCGAAGTACAATTTATAATTTACTATCTATTGCTTAAATTATGACTTATTTATAATAAGGAATAATTATGATTTCTTAACGAGTTAATGAATTGTTAACGAGTTAATTAATTGTTAACGAGAACAAGTAATTAATAATGGAAAGTTAATCAAAATATAAAGAGTTGTTATATCACCACATCCGCATTTTATTTATCGTATCTGACCCACTTCCTACATCAGAAGTGGTACGGATTCACTCCCACTTCAGCATCAAACTATTTCGGTTAATTATGTAGAACAGTAAAATGTCTCTTTTCGCTTGTGGTGTGGAAACTATTCTTTGAAAAATAGTAGAAAATATTAATTCACGTTCTGTAACTCCCATTAAATTGATACACTTTGATTCTATGAAGCAGACGATATGACTAACTGGTATCCTCCTCCTTGCTTCGTATTCTTCATTACTGAGGGTCGTAACCTCCTCATTAGATCGTTCTTGATAGCACAATATTAGGCCATTGGACTCTATCTTCAGTGGCGTGCAGAGAATCATAAAACTGTTTAGACATGAGATTTGTGCAAACCTGGTCTGACCATCGCATAGGCGTACGACCACGTGGTCTTTTATCTTCTACTTTTCCGGTCACGATTAGCTTTTCGATATTGTCTCCTTGCTTTCTAGAGATGTGGCCGAAGTATTATAGAATTCTTTGAAGGCACGTAGCAGACAGTCTGGTCTTTACTCCAAATTGTTTTAGTATGAAGGCGTTGGTCCTGTGTGCTGTCCAAGGGATACGTAACATTTTCCTCCAGCACCACATTTCAAACGCGACGTCTGTCTGCAGCTCTTAGTGTCTATGACTCTGCGCCGTACGTAAATATGGAGAACACCAGCGTACAAACCAGCCTCTGCTTTGTTTTTAATGAGATGCTTCTGTCGTTCCAAAGACCCTACATCTGGTTCGTAGTATTTTTGTGGTGTAACTTACTAGCTGGTGTACCTTAAGTAAAATTATTATAGGAAAGAAAAAATTAGAAGGTTGATCTGATCATTGTAGCTACTCACTCTAGAATCTAAGTAATCGCTTGTCCTGATGTAGTTTCCACTCAATAGATCAAATGCTTAACTTAATTGAATTAAAACCAGCGAACTTAAATCGATTTAGTTGACCCTAGACCGTTAATAAGCGATCTTAAAGTTTATTACCAACTGAACTCAAATTAATATTAAAGTAAAAAAACAATACAGATTTACATCTTCTTGCGACAGGCACATAAAGAGCTAACATCAGTCCGAACGTGTGATGCGAATCCTGTAGGGTTGAATAATGATAGCGGAGTATAACTCTGACAAATTATGGCAAGAGCGGTTAGGTAATATTCAACACGCGCTCAACAACATTAGGTGTAGGATATTTGGATTTACCCCCATAGATTTGACATTCGGAATTCAAGGCAACTAACTAAAACTCGCAAAAGTATCTACAACCATTGAAGATCCAGTGTTTCCAATAGAATCAAAAAATCAGTCTAATTGGACATTTTACGAGTAGAGGTAAAAGAAATGTTAAACCTTTAAGTGTAGGTGACATTGTCTTTGTTAGGAATGAAGAACGACACTAAACTAAACTTGATTCAAAATATAAGGGCTCCTTAAAAGTTACCGCAATTTTAGAAAACAAGTGCGCCCATGATAGCCTCTGCGAAGTACCCATATTCCTGTAGGGTTTCTTGAGGTACCTATATGAAAATTATAACAAGGACGACGGGACGGCGTATACTCATGATAATGATCTTGTTCATAAAACTGGTCAAAACAATATTGATAGAAATGCAGTGTATATTGTAAATAGTTATAACAGTCAGTTTTTAATATCTTCGAACAACCTGCGAAGGATATTCTCTAATCTTGTAATAACTAATGCCACTGTTCATGAGGCTGCATCATCAGCAAAAAAATACGATATAAAGTAAACGAAAAAAAAAATTTAGTAAAATGATGATAGGAAAATATCACTAAAAATGTAAGTAAAAAAAAGCAAGAAAAATAATTAAAGGAAATGGGAGTCTTATAAAACTATGAAAAGAAATCAATGTAAAATAAAAAAACAAAGAGTAAAGTAGAACACAAAGATAAAAGAAGTGATTTAACAAAAAATGTAGGATTGACAAAAGATGCAGGTAGACAAAAAATGTAGGATTGACAAAAAATATAGGAAGATTAGAGTCATTGAAGGGAGTATCCGGTCCAATGACTCAGCTAAAGGGGTTCATTCTGGTTTAGCCTTTTGGCTACAGGGATTGCAACCCAGTCTAGCATTAACTACAGGGATTTCCGGTCTAGCACTGTCAGCTAAAGAGATTTCCAGTCTATCACTGTCAGCTAAAGGGATTTCCGGTCTAGCACTGTCTGCTAAAGGGATTTCCGGTCTAGCACTGTAGCTAAAGGGATTTCCGGCCTAGCACACTCCAGTCTCCGGTTTTAAACTGATGAGAGGGAGCTTAGTACACTCCAGTCTCCGGTTTTAACTGATGAGAGGGAGCTTAGTGCACTCCAGTCTCCGGTTTTTAACTGATGAGAGGGAGCTTAATACACTCCAGTCTCCGGTTTTTAACTGATGAGAGGGAGCTTAGTACAATCCAGTCTCCGGTTTTTTGAATTGACGAGGGATTCCTAGCTTAGTAGGATTCAGTCTCCGGTTTCAAAACTGACGAGAAAGGTTTAATAGTTGTAGTTGCTGAAGGGGTTACCGGACCAGCACACTATTGTAACATTTCGCTAAAGATCACGCTAATTATAGAGTTGTAAAAAAAATAAGATTACGTTTAGTTTTCTAAAAGATATGTCAGGATGAACGAGGCGTTCCTTGTCCTCAGATGTATAAAGATGCGCACACGAGGACGTGTGCATGTCAGTATGGCCGTGACGGCGTCCGCGTCATCAAATGCAAGAATATTGTAAACAACAGGTGTACGCCTGAGCCACCGAACGCATCGTTCGATATCCCTACTACTCAAATTGATTTGCTACCTGTATAAAAGGCTCTGAGCGCCCGCCGTTCGGGCAGTCTAGGCTCTGCCGTGGCTCGGTACACTTGTTGTATCTTGCTAGTAGCTTATCCTTGACTCTTGGATAATTAATTTGTGCAAGCAAATTAATTATTATTGTCAACTATAAATTAGTCGAAGTACAATTTATAATTTACTATCTATTGCTTAAATTATGACTTATTTATAATAAGGAATAATTATAATTTGTTAACGAGTTAATTAATTGTTAACGAGAACAAGTAATTAATAATGGAAAGTTGATCAAAATATAAAGATCTGTTATATCACCACATCCGCATTTTATTTATCGTATCTGACCCACTTCCTACATATACATATATGTGTATATTATGGTGTATTAAATGAATGGTAGCATGTATGATGTTTATTTTTATTAATTTAATATGTTTCTGATGCATATTTTATAAAAATATTGGCTTTCTGCACTCCTTCGCAATTAACTATCTTTTTAACTATAACTGCAAAATTTTCTACTCCACCGTTCGCATATTTGCCATTAAAATGGGGTACAACATTTTTGCTTCACGTATTAGTATTGAATATTGACTTTTTTCCTTTATATTTCAAAAATTCCAACGTAAACTGGTATAAGATCAGTTTCTATTGAGTTTCAATTTTTTTTCACATTATGATTTATGTACTAGCTCTTATAATAATCAATTAGTTCTTTTTTTTATTTTTATATAATCATTTTAAAAAAGTATCTTCACGTCCATATCCCCGAAGGGGTAGGCAGAGGTACAATAAGTGCACCCACGATTAGCCGAAGATACTTAGTCCCACAAATGTGATAGGTGGCAAGCCTAGCCAACTGGGCACTTTCCAATCCCGGGCAACTTTGTATTTCTCAGAAAATTGAAAAAACACTTTTTTTTAATGTGCCCGACCCAGGAATCGAACCCGGGACCTCATGTGGTCAACGCCAACGCTGGACCACTAGAACACAGAGGCGACTAATTAATTTTAATGTTCATAATATATGTTGTTATTGTATAAACTTTTTCTAATTTTTTTATATACATCGTGTAAGGAACAGTGTAACGAAAAATTAAGAAAACGTGCCATTTTTACGTTTTACTCGTGATGACAATACCTTTTTTGTGGGAAATGCAAATTTGTGTTTTATGATTTTTCCTTATTTTCACGACATGCAATATAAAGTGTTATTGCTAGGGCGCGTCGCGCCCACATTAATCTCTAACCAGCCGTTTAGTTTAAGCGGTATTTATTGTATTTCCTTAAATTTTACTATTTTTTAGAACACTGTAGTGTATTACAATAAATCAAATGATACCAAGTTAAAGTAAAAAAATTGACAAAAAAATATATATTTCACACACAAAGGAGAGTGATGAGATCGGCCTAAATGGACTGCAAGAATATAGCGTTAGCCGAAATTATTTAATTTGTTTTATCTATATCTATACATATAATAAAACAGTAACGAAACCAAATCTGTACAAGAAGTATTTCTTAAAAAAATATTGCTACGTATTGTGTGTAGGACATAAAACCTAAAACGATAGAAATTGATTTTTTTGTTATTTGTCTGTCTGTTCGCTTTTCAGCAAGTTCAAACAAATATTTAAATGACATAATAATTACTTATTACCAGAGCCATAATAATATACACGAAATTCTTTAATGAGCCACATCTTTAATTAGTTTTTTTAAATATTTCACATTTTCATTGATCAGTTTTTTTTAAATATTTTACTAGGTAAATGCTAAATTTAGTTCGAGCTTCAACTAACAGAAACGGCTTTTATCTAAATGTTACTCTTTACTGCACGAAAACGTCGTATACTTATAGACAATAATAAAATATATAGGTACATAATTAAAAAATGGTCAAGAGAAAATTTAATTTAAAATGAATTCCAGAGATGTCACTGTTAAGCTCATCACACACGGCTAAGACGTTAAGATGCCGTAATCTATATTTATACACTTGCTGTTGCAATGACCTCATCCGCGCGGAATTCGTTTACTCAGCACAGCTCCTCCCCCGTAGGTGATAGCGTGATAATATGTAGCCTATATGTTGACCCGACCTGTTAGTAATATTCATGCAAAATTTGAAGTAAATCCATGCAGTACTTTTTGAGTTTACCACGGACATACATACAGACAAACAGACGAAAATTCTAAAAACTATATTTTTGGCTTTGATATCGATTGTAGATCACGCCCCAAGTATTATTTAAAAAAAATATTCAATGTACAGTTTTGACTTTCCTACGATTATACATATACATACATACGTATATATATATATTATTATACTACATATTATTATAGTTCATAAGTAGATGTGTCCGCGACTTTGTCCTCGTGGAAAATTTACTAAAATTGTGTATTGTTTCGTCCAAATCAGCCCAGCCGTTTCAGAGATTAGCCGAAACCATCAGACAGATAGACACAAATTGTAAAAAATATTATTTTGGCAAATGTACCGTGTATGTATCCATACGCATTTTGTAAAAATCGGTTATTTTGATACAAATAGACGTAGTATTTGTATATATATTAGATATATTATTGTATAAATATATAATGTAATATTAAAATAAATAAAACATTACCATTTCATCCCCAATTTGGGGAAAGCTTTTTTTAAAAAGTAGCGTATATTTGACCAAGATTCTTCAACTATGTCCTTGCCAAATATGATCAAAACTAGTTTTGTGACATATAAACAGACAGATAAACAGACTTTCGTATATATAAGTATGAATTGTTCTACTTCTGAAATCTGAAAACTAATTATTGTAACTACAATTTTATTTTATAATATGTGCATGATTAAGCAATTACCACTAAATCAATTACAATAACATGTAATTAGTACAAGGTATTAATATTTAATGAAACTATTGGATAACATTATTATCAATAGGTAATGTATCGTATGTGTATTGGCAGATTAATGAAAATTAATGAGTTCAGATGTTATCAGTTATTACAATCTATACAAATAAAAACAAAGTGCCCAAATGTCTGTACGCCCATAACTTCAGAATGAATTCACCAAATAATAATTCTTTTTTGCTGTCTTCGCTATTATCAGAACAAGGCTTGTGTGAAAGAAAATGTTAAAAAACCTAACCCAATAATCATAAAAATCTTATAATATAATAAGTGACTTAGTGAAGGAGATAGAATACATTAGAGGAGTATCTTCAATCTATGTCAAAGAGTGAACAGATGACAAGTGGTTAAAGAGTGGTCGAATTGTTTAATTGCAATTCTGTTTTTTATTGTCGTACTGTAAATTTTGTTTCATTTTTTTATTAGGTACACCATCCTTGTAAAGCGAAGGCAGGCAGCCAGTTTATGGTAATTAAATTAAAAAAGTTTAATCACGCCTGCTCTATTTGCTGACTGAGTTGAAATATTTATTGGTATTTTGGATTTTGGAGAAAAATTTCGAAAAAAAAATTTATTAATTTTTGCTTAACCTTATAATTGAACCTGATACCTTATGAACTGAGCCGAATAGGTTAATCCTAGATTACCAAAATATTTAAATATAAAATCATACCGGTTCCCTCACAGAGTAGATAAAAGAATCGAACATTCGGAGACACCCCTGCTGAATCACTACGACAAGTCCGTTTGCAAGATGGGTGTTAGTGATCATTGCTTTATATTTGCGATTATCATCCTTATCATCACCATGGTATCCGCTTTCTTTACTTTAATTCTCCATTTTGATAGATCTTCGAAATCCTTCAAAGTAATTTTTCGTTTCTTGTCACAACTTCAAGCCAGTGCCTTTGAGGCATTTTTCAAGGTCTTTTTTCTAGTACTTTTTTATAGAAGTGAGGGCAAACAAGCAGGAGGTGCACCTGACGGTAAATGGTCACCGCCGTCCATGGACATCCGCAATACCAGATGTCTTGCAGTTGCGTTGCCGTCTTGTAAAAAATGAGTAAGCTCCGTTCGGAAACAACCCTGCCAGACGCCAGTAATTGATTCCATAACAGAGTACTACTACAATAAGGCATTTATTTTCGATTTAATATTGCAGTCTACATCGATTTAATCTATAACAAATTAGGGTAAATATTTTTTGCATTTTTCCGCGAATGTACTTGTTTGATTGCAGGAACAACAGTAACAAAATGTAGTGTAAGGAATGGACCGAACTTACTGAATATCTGTTAATTAACAGTGATCTCAGTGACTTAATTGTCTACCTGCATCCACTGCACTTTAACGACGTCAGTAGACAACTCTTTTTTTTTATATTATAAGATAGCAAGCAAGCAGATGGGTCTCCTGATGAAAAGAGTCAACCATTGCCTATAGACACCATAGGTGTAAATGGTGCGTTGCTATCTTTTAGCGAGGTCTAATGCCACATGCACAAGTTTGTCGGCTACCTTACCCTCCAAACCGGAACATGATAGTGACAAGCACCGACGCTACTGCGGCAGGAATAGGTAAGACGGTGGTACCAGACCCAGGCGAGACAATGCAGAACTCTACTACCTACATTTCACTTGATAACCGAAGCATTTTTTAGATAGTCGAATAGCGCCCCATTCTATAAGAAGTAAAGCATCACTGATGAAACTTATTATGTATTATTAGACTCTCCTAAAGATACTTCGGCACCGAAGTGACACTCGGTAAATTAATTACCTAAATTACGTCTTTGGATTACGAATTTCCGCAATGATACGCCAGAATCTATAAAAAATGAACCTCGTACACAGCGAAATGAAAAAATAATATAAATTATATTCATGTGATTTAAAAATTTTCTTTATTGCTCTAAGCGATCAAATCAGTAAACAGCAGCCAGTCACAAATAAACATTTGAACCATTTTCTCGTGTCTTATTCAAGCGTTCTGCTATCAGATTTTCAAACAAATAAAGTAATTTAATTTCTAAATTGAAAATGAAATCCTGAAAGTTAATCCGACGCGAAGCGAACCAAATAAGTCAACAAGCAAATTTGATGGATTGAAATATTGGTTTCATCTGACGCGGTGGATTTACCTTTGTGTATGTGACGGATTGTTTTTCACTCAATCCCTAATTTGAAATGGAAGTTTCTTTTTAAAAACATAGGAATTGTTTGGATTCGTTTAATTTTTTTTTTAATTAAAAATACTAACTGTTCAATTACTTTTTTACCTATGTTATTAAAGGTCTTTTGATTATGCAATATCGATTTATGCTTGTACTTACGTATACTCAATACTAACGAAAGCATTTGTATTTTTGTACGTAAACTACCTCCTAACACAACCATTACTAGATTTTACACTTTCAATAATCGGCACTTGATGAAATTCCATTGTTATTAGTCCAAACTAGATTATAGTCACTTGTACTTTAATTTCACTACAATTGTAGTGAAACATAGTTTCAAACATTGTAGTGAAATTAAAGTTCAAGTGACTATAACCTAGTGTGGACTAATAACAACCATTACTATGTTTAAAAAGATGCTCCTGACGATGTAATATGTAACCTAAGTATAAATCAAGTAAAATAAACATCAAGTGAAATCAGCATTTTGTATTTTTTGTTTGGCAAATTGTCCACCTTTTACGTAGTAATTGACAGAGAAATAGTCACTATTCTTTTAAATAAAAAATCAACTCGAGAAAACTTAGACATAGAAGAAAATATAACGCTTAAAGCAATTGTAAAACGAGAAAATATAGTCCAGACAACTCCGCGTTGCAATTAGGATTTCTAATTTAACTAAACGCTATGTCACAGTAACATGATGTCTGGAAACGCATTAGGTAATTGAAGCGATTCATTAAAGCTAAACAAGTTATTTTTCCATTGCACGTAATTTCCTAACAAATTAATTGCTTAGTCGACAAATTGTCGGTGTTTTGTTTTATACGCAGTTTTGATGAGGGTCCCCTAATAATGCTCCTAGGCGCGAAACATTTTTTTCTCTTTATTAGCGTATAATATGAGTTGACTTTTTGCATTAACATTAAAGAGAACAATAACTATTGCGCAAAATATTGTAACTAATTGTTAATTTATTAATTATTAGCGCAAATAGGTAAGAAAGTCAATAGAAGATAACTTGTCGTAATATTTATTGTATTGCTCAAAATGTAGTATTTTTATTTATTAATTTATGATAACGTAATTATACGCTGTAATCTCCGTGTTGGTCCCGGGCTCCTTTGTTGAAGAATAGGCCAACTGTCAGGTAGGTCGTAAAAGGCGACTGAGTGGCTATGCGAGTCAATACCATCGTGACTACTAGGTGATAGAGTTCTTGCATCTGCTTGACCGGGTCTGGTACCACCGTCTTACCTATTCCTGTCGCAATAGCGTCAGTGCTAGTCACTGTCGTGTTCTGGTTTGGAGTGTAAGGTAGCCGGTAAACTTATGGATGTGGAATTAGACCTCGCCATAAGATAGCAAATAACATCTTTGGTATCTATAAGCGATGGTTGACTCTTTCCATCAGGAGACCCATCTGCTTGTTTGCTATCTTAAAATATTAAAAAAAACACTATGTCCTTTATTTGTTTACAAAATAATGCTACTTTAACAAAAAAAATGTAAAAATGAGAAATCCGTTCTGTAGTTTTTGCGTGACTGAGTAACAAACATCAATCCATCCATCCATCTATCCATCCAAACATCCAAATTCTGTATTTATATTATTAAATAGATTCCCTCGTGTTAAACCGGCCACTTTGAAAAATAAACCATCAGCGGTTGGAAATAAACTTACCGAAAATCTACAGAACTTTATGCATTAATTCTTTAACTCTTAGTGCTTCTTGAATATGCTTCAGTTAGGAAATAAAACATGCTTTGAATACAGAAACTGTGTTTCTGTTTGCGCTACTTATGTAGTGGAAAGTGTGGTGGACGTGTGTGGACTATACACAATATTTATAATTTAAAGATACCCTCCTCTATCCTTTAATTTCAAGGCTCAAAGTAAGTTTGTTCCATTCCTTACACTAATTTTGCTCCAGTAACATTCTGGAAGTTATAAAATTTCATGGAAAGTCGCAAGTGATCAAGTTTCATATTTTTGTCTTGAACTGCTATTTGTATTGCAAATATTAATATTTTACACATATATCTTCACGCCAGATCCCTTACGGGGTAGACAGAGAGAACCGAGTGCCATACATCACGATCCTTGCAGGCTTGTCTCGCTTCTTCCACATTCATCACTCTCTTCATACACACACGCCGGTTGCGAAGACTCTTGACACCACCTTCGGACAGTCCTCGATCAATCTGATCGTGGTATGTCAGTCTTGGTCTTCCCCGGTACCTACATCCTTCCACATTCGCGTTGTATATCTGTTTTGTTAACCTTTCATCTACCATTCTTTCTACATGTCCGAACCAACGGAGCATGCCATTTCTCATCTTTACACCGACACTTTCTTTCAAACCTAACCTCTCTCTCACTTCGACATTACGATAATATTAATATTTTGACTGTAAAATCACAGTATTTAAGCTTACTACTAATTGTTTTATTTCACAGTAGCATTTAACACAACTATGTCAGCTTTGTGTTAAAGATTTTCTTATTAGGACCGTGTTATGTATTTTTAGTAACAAATTCATTTTAATAAGCTTTATCACAGGCGAACGTCTCACACACACTATGCAGCAGAAATATTGAGCAGCCAATTATATTCATAACTGTCTAGTGCGTGGACTCCTATATTCTGTCATCCTCTTTATGCTGTGTAGAAATTGCTGCCGTAGGCCTAGCTTTTCAAACCAGCCACGAGATAACAAAACATAGTAAAACTTTTTATATAACCCGAAGCTGTTTTTATACCAAAAACAAATGTATGCTTATCCATTGTTATAAAATATTGTTTTTGACAATATAGTATTTTTTTATATCAGGAGATATACCTAAAAGCCAAGCACATGGCTCTCCTGATGGAAAGGGAAACCATCGTCTATAGGCAATAAAGATGTTAAGGATGCGTTGTTATCCGCATGACGAGATGGCAATGTTACATGCATAAATCTACCGGCTACCTTACCCACCAAATCGGAACACGACAGTGACAAGCAGTGACGCAATTGCGGCAGAAATAGGTAAAGCAGTGGTACCAAACACCCTAGACGTTGTAGAACTGTACCATTTAGTAGTCACGATGGTAGTGATACTTGTAGACAATCGGTTGCCTTTTACGATTTGCCTAGCAGAACGGCGGTTGGTCTATTCTTCAAAGGAGCCCCGATCTACACGGGGGAAAATTCAGTCCTGTATTTAAAATTATAAACAAATGTTACTATGCTCACAAGAATAAGTAATAAAAACAAAACTTACGTTAGATTCTAACTGAATAGAAGCATCTCAATTATTACTGCAAGTGTGAGCATGTTTCTGAAGTACAATATGTTCGTAATTACAGTAGGTCGCTTGTTGTTATCTCCAAAGCTAATGGGCTTGCCCTTCTCGCTAACTGCCGACCTTGAAAGCCTTTCTTATTACTGTTTGATATGTGTTTAGTGTTTTCCTTTGTTTTTATCGCTAATCATATTTGCGTATCAATAACTCCATACACTGTCATATAAACAGCAAAATTAAAAATTTTGGAAAAGGCCCACAGCGGTTAAAATGTAATTGAAAAAGGGCGAAATAATTTAAAAACCCCCGTCTGGGAGAATTTCTGTATGGAGAGATAAAAACGTAAAAAGCGTTTAATGGTACATTCGATCTCTCACAGAGGCATAATAAAAACCCAAGGAAAGAAAAGAAAGAGTAACAGGCCAACTTAATATGAGAGGTGTCATCACACCATTCATATTAAGATTATTGCCATTACTGTCCATAAACTACAGAACATTATAGTCGATAAGGCGGCTATATATTATATCAGACCAAAAACATTCGCCAAAGAGCAAGCTTATGTCATTCTCATTGGATTACGATTCTTAGACGGGGTAGTAATAACTGATCTAGATAAAAAAAAAACTTTCAACAACTTGTCTTTCAACAAGTTGCCTTGGAAGAGTTAAAGTGATTAAGAAGCACTTCCTCGTCGCAAACCGACGTAACAGAAGAAAGGTTATAAAATTGCCTTCGCCCACACTCATCTTTTAAGCTTTGATGACGCATGTTTTATATATATATATATATATATATATATATATATATATATATATATATATATATATATATATATATATATATATATATATATATATATATATATATATATATATATATATATATATATATATAATGACTAAATAAATGTCTCTAGACAATTTTACACGAATTGATCTAACCCCAAAGTAAGTAAATTATTTTCTTGTTATATGGGTGCTAGTCATAGTCAACGATATTAATACATAGAAATACATATATAAATACTCAAATATATTTAATAAACACACAAACTAGACATTTATGCTCATCACATAAATGATGCGGCTATTCCGGATCCAATGAGCTATCGCACATAATTTTAGGAACAGTATCTCTAATTTATACCATCTTCAAAATGTCGAGAAGCCTACACAGAGAGACTGGATAAACAAAAATATAATTAAAAAAATAAAAAAAAATATTCACGGGACAAATTACACTTACTGATCTAACCCCAAAGTAAGCAAATTATTTGCTTGTATTATGGGTGTTAGTCAACGATATTAATACATCGAAATACATATATTAATACTAGAATATATTTAACCCAAACCCGGAAATACAAACATTTATGCTCATCACACAAATGCTTGTCCCCGTCGGGGATCGAACCCAAGCTCCGTCGATTGCGTAGTCAAGGTTGCTAACCACTCGACCAACGGGGCGATCAAATGATCAAATCGTTGATTGCAATCATTGATTGTAAAAATAAGCGAAACCAACTGTATTATAATTAAATCAGATCACCTCAAAACAAAACGTTAAAAGATGAATACTGATAGCAAGAAAAAGCGTCCAAAAAATATTCAGAAAACTAAAGCTACTTATTATCACAAATCATTCAAAGATTCTGAAAACAGCCCACGTAAAATGTGGACAGTTATAAACGTATTATCAACAGGTAGCAAGAAAGCTATATGTGTTCCATCTAAATTAGATGTAAGCTCTGGCAGTCTCACCGATTATACAGATATATGTAACTATTTCAATAACTTTTTCGCAAATGTTGGGTGCTCCCTAGCTAGTAAGATTCCCTCTAAGTACCATAATGCTGCGCCAGAAAATTGTTTATTCAATGATTCTCAGAAGCAATACTCCCAAGAAGTGAAACACTTAACTCCAGCCAATAATGACGAAATAAACAAAATAATCAGTAACCTTGATGCTAACGTTAGCAGTGGATTGGGTGAAATTAGGGTAAAAACTAAAGTGTATTAAAGATCTAATTCTGGATAGGTTAACAAAGTCCATAATAAATTATATTTTTACATTTAAAGTAAAATGTAAAAATATAACCATGGACGTACCCAGGTCCTGGACCGGGGGGGGAGCCGTAATATTTTTATCTTAATATCGACAACATTAGATAGCTAGTAGAGAGGTAAAATAAATTCCAGTACGCCCTTGAATACAACCTAGTCGTCCAAACAGGAACGGATCAAAAAAAGAGTTGAAAAAGGGATTTTAAGCTATTTTCTACCGATTTCGATTTTCGATCGATTCGATTTCGATCGAAATTTCACGATCGTAATCTACACTTTCATCAAAACTGTCAACTACACCATCAATTATAAATTATAAGATTTTCTCTCACAAGTCTTTAAAGAATAATAAGATCTTAGAATGTTTTTCTTCATGGTAAATTATTCCCAATGGCTACAAATTAAGGGTTTTTTAGATACAAATTATATTTTTAAGACGCCATTACTCTAATTTACCTTGATCTGTAATGATATAAAGGGGGCGATGGTGATAACACCAGTTAATCCGTTTGGTTTCGATGTATCTCATGTATTATCGTCTGTTTTTCGTTCGTTTCGTACGTCGTTGGTCTGGGATCCCTTTGAAGAATAGACATTCTGACATTCTGCCCGGTAGTTTGTAGAAAACGAACGATTGGCTATATATGTCACTATCATTGTAACTATTCGGTGATAGATTTCCACAACATCTTACCTGGCTATTGGGTGTCACTGCCTTACCTATTCCTGCTGAGATAGCGTCAATACTTGTAATTATCAAATTCCGGTTTGGAAGATAAGTATCTGGCAAAATTATACATGTGGCGTTGCCACCCCGCCACACAGTTAGCAACGCACCATTAACATCTTTGCTGTCTATAGTCTATGATTGTTTTGTCCATCAGTAGAAACATATGCTTGTTTGCTTACTTATGATACAAAAACCTATATGCTTATTTATGTTATAAGTTATATCGTAATAAAATGTGACTTGCCAAAATATACGTAAAACGGGTGAACTCAATGAAAATTTATGTTTATTTTGCTTTAAGGTTAAACACAGTAGCCGAGCTTAGTCAACTTTGTAACTTTAACGATGTGAGCTATAAGACGATAAAGTTAACGCCTTTGCAATAACTATGTAAGACTTTTATTTGTGACCTGTTACTTTTGCGTCTTTACGACAATGTTTACTTAAAACAAAAGTTTATTGCGAAATGATTTTCGTTCCAATGACAGAGTTATAAAATAAGTTATGTACGAATCCGTAAAGCTAGATTCGTCGATTTAGATTTGGGAATACTAAGTTTTTACATATAGTGTCGAGAGTAAAGAGATTGCAGATTGCTTAATGGTGAAATAGGTGTGTATGTTATTTATTAGAAAATAATTCTGTAATTTTATTTTAAGTTACTACTTTATTTTTCTCATCAAATGCATGTTACCACTGTTAAGATATTGCAAAGCGAGAGGTTGCGAAACACTACTACCTAATAAATTACCACTAAATTACACAATTAACACAATTAAGTTGGATACTTTCCATCGTCGGCGCTTGGTGAAACTGCATTTTAAAATAGGTAAAACAATTCACTTATATTTTTTATAATTTTACACTCAACTGGTTTAGCTTATTACATCATCATCAGGGATGTTTAACACACTTTTTAAGATTTGCCAAGAATTGTCTTTACTATGCAAAACATTCATGATGATGCTGTAATAAGCGAAACCGATTGGGTGAATAAAATTATAAGAAATATAAGTGAACAGGAAGTAAAACTGAGTTTATTTGTTATACCTATTTTACCACATTTGATTTAAATTCGTCAAAATATGTTTCAAAATAGTCGTAAAACTATTTGTATTGAAGGTTACTACATCCGAGTTTCATCATCCAATTACTTTTATTTGTGAATCACCAATTCACTTTTTAAATCTCAAATTGACGGACCGAAGTAGTCATAAAAAGAAATTACAAGAGGTTGAATACTCGTAGTACCTAAAGTTTTTGTCAGGTGCAAGAGTACATAAAAATGATATGAAAAATGTTTTGCTGTTGCATGGTGTGCTTTGAGTATTAAGTTGGTTTAATATTCAAAGATGGTGTGTATATGAAATTGCTCAATTTACACGCAAAAATATTTACGGGCTGCATAATTCTTTCAACATTGATATTAATGGAATCGAATCGGAAATAGTGCAAAAATCAATATCTGAATTTTTGTGGATTTGGATCAGGTGCAGTGTGTCATCGCTATACGCTTCACTCTGCAGTTTGCTGTATTATAAAATTTGTAGGTGATTTCCATGAGCACAACTTATATTTCAATGTATCCTATGAGCTATTCCAGGTTTACATGTGTGTCAAATGACATTCAAATCGGTAGACATTTTGCGTGATTGAGTAACAAATATTTACTAGGTGGTAAAGTTCCGCAACGATTCGCCTGGGTATTTCTTACCACTGCATTGCCTAATTCTGCTGCAAGAGTATCAATGATTAAGAAAGTGAAATTAGTTAAATTTGCTATTATTCGTGAACTGTTCTGAAGTTAAAGCATCTTCAGGATAAATGAACACTTACCTCACTCAACGCGAGTGTGATACTCGCGTTAAGTGTGGTAGTGTTCGTTTCACCTGAGGATGCTTCGGTTTCGAAGTAAAACGTGCGTTAAGTAATTAAATTATGTGCTTTTATGCTTGGTGGTATGGGACGTGTAGAGGTAAGTGTGGTGGATGTTGGTGCATAATTGTGCCGCTGGGGCCTTATTTTTTGTTTGGACCATCGGTGAGTTTTATCCATTTATCAAACCGACTTTTTCGGAAGACACATAGAACAGTTTATAGATAATAGCAAATTTTATTAATTTCACCTTTTTATTAAATCAATAATGTATCAATGCTTGTCATTGTCGTGTTGCGGTTTGGAGGATAAGGTAGCCGGTAGACTTATGCATGTGGCATTGTCATCTCGCCATATGGATAGCAACGCACCATTAACATCTTTGCTGTCACGGTGGATTATATTTCCATCAGGAAAGCCATCTGTCTGTTTGCTATATTTTCATATACAAACTAAAAAATCTAAATATACATACTTTCATGTTTGAGATTAATACTTAACTTACGAAAACTTGTTTAGAATAATCTTGTACATTAGTCAGGGCTCATTTTGTCTTGTACATTTTCACTGTCGCCACATCATAGTCGACACGATAAATAAAGTGCTAATCTACACGCATGCTCAAATAGTTGTATTTTGGTCCCTAGGTCGGAATTCAAAATAAATCAATGCAAGTAAAGACGTGATCTCTTAATTGAAACTAGTAAATAATTCACTTGTTCTTTTATTTCACTACAGGTATATATCAAATTATTTTAAATGAATCGACCAGTTTCACTTTTCAAAGCATCTTCAGGACGTAATATTCTTTACTTTAATATTACGTCCTGAAAATACTTGAAAAAGTGAAATCGGACGATTAATTTAAATAACTTAGAAAGTATAAAATCTACTCGTGATCTCTTATTTGCAGGATTAAATATTCTCTTCTCTTTCTTAAATCTTGTTAGAATAAGGATAGCAATAACTTCAATTCAACTCTCTCTCTCTCACTTGACGATTACTATCTTTTTGTATCGCTGATTTTAAATCTATCTCACATAAATCTTGGGCTAAAATTGTGGATATTTAATTCTTTTAGATGTGACAATATATGAATGGCTATCTTAAAGCATATTATATAAAATATAACTATTCTCGTTCTCTTGCGGATCAGAATAAACGCATGTTACATTTTTCTACTTTTACCTACTATCTACGGTCTACATTTTTCTACTATTTTTCTACTAACGGTTTTTTAAAATTAAATAGGAAAACAAGTAGATGGCTCTCCTGACAGAAAGAGAAACCATTGCCTATGGACAAAAAAGATGTTAATGCTACGTTGTTATCTGTGTGGTGGGATGTCACATACATGTATACCTTACTACTGACTACCCTATGACTACCTTACGCTCCAAACCGGAATACGACAGTGACAAGCACTGACTGGGTGTGGTACCAGACCGAAGCGAGACAATGCAGAATTCTACCACGTAATAGCCACGATGATAGTGTCTTGCATAGCCAATCGTTCACCTTTTACAAACTGTCTGGCAGAACGGCACACATTCTATTCTTCAAAGGGAGCCCGAACCAATGCGGGGAAAAGAATAGAACCACCTGTGCAAGTCGTAGTAGAACTCAATACATTTTTTACTCACACCTTATGAACTGTCTAATAAGAAAGTAGATTTTTAATTATTCGTAAGAAGTCTATACTAACTCTCTATTCTGATAAAGTACTATAAAATAAAAGCATGAAGTTACTGCATTGATGACTTGCTTCTGCTGTCTTAGCATCAGTGTTTCAAGTTGTATGAAGGTTGGATTGTCAGTATTCTTATTGAACATTCTATATTTACTACGCTAACAGCAACGTGCCATTGACATATTGCCCGCGTGATAAGGGCTTTTTTTGAACAATAGATCAACTGTCTTATGGCTATGCCCTTCGTTAAAAGTAAGAGGCGAGAGACTGCTACTATCGCTATATCAATTGCCGCAGCAAAGCTGTTAAATTAATTAAATAGTATATAACTAGCATTCGTCCGCTGGTAGAAATTCAACCGTAAATTTGACATAGAATAATAAACTTTAAGTTTGACGAGTTTGGAAATTTTCATTAAATTTTATTGCATGTTATATAAAAATATTAGCTTTCTGAATTTCTTCCAAATATAAACTTTAACTGTGCTAACTTCTTAATCTTCTATTCACGTGTTTTTATAAAAAAAAGGATACAGTGTTTGCTCCAAATACTGATATATAGATGAGTAGTCATTCATACCTGCAAAACTATGTATTAGCAATATATATATATATATATATATATATATATATATTATATATATATATATTTATAAACGACATTATCTCTTACCAAAGAGTTTTTTGATTGTTTGCTACACGTTGTTAAAACATAATCTGAAAAGCCCTCTGCATTGGTAAGCATGCTATAAAAAATTGAAATTTATGAATAAAACATTGAATATTTTCTCCCAAGAAACCAAGGAAAACATTAATGCAAGCAATTTATTGTATAAAAAATCTTTTCGATACTGGATAGGCTTAAGATTGTAAATCGTTACTCTTTTTACCGCAATAAATTTCAGGGTATCGATGTAATATATCTTGTAGGTGCGCGCTCGATTCTAAATTATGTGAAAAACAGATAGGTTCTATTCGATATATTCTTTTTAAAGATTCTGCTTGTAAATTACTGGTAATTTTTGGTTTTTAACCGACATAATTTATATTAATATTATAAATGCGAACGTTTGGGTGTTTAGATGGATGGATGTTTGTTACTCAATAACACAAAAGCCATTGAACAAATTTGGATGAAATTTGGCACACAGGTCTACGCGCGATCACCGGGCCTCGGTTTCGATCCCCGACGGGGACGAGCATTTGTGTGATGAGCATAAATGTTTGTATTTCCGGGTTTGGGTGTTTATTAAATATATTCTTGTATTTATATATGTATTTCTATGTATTAGTATCGCTGACTAACACCCATAACACAAGCAAAAAGTTTGCTTACTTTGGGGTTAGATTAGTCAGTGTAATTTGTCCCGTGAATATTTATTATTTATTTATTATTAATCTGAAATAGAATACAAGCTACTTTTTACATACATACATACATATCTTCTCGCCGAATCCCCTACGGGGTAGGCAAAGGCAATTGAGTGCCATATGTCACGGTCCAGACAGACTTGCCTTGTTTCCTGCATATTAATAACTCTCTTCAGACAAACACGTCGGTTTCAAAGACTCTTGACAGTTACACCACTTTTGGATAGCACTTCGTATTTGATCATGATACGTACAGTCTTTGTCTTCCCCGGTACCTACATCCATATATATTCGCATTGTATATCTGTTTTGTTACCCGTTCATCTACCATTCTTTCAATATCTCCGAACAGTGCATGTCCTTTCCCATTTCTTACATCGACACTGTCTTTCAATTCCAACCTCTTTCTCACTTCGATTTACGTACGCGATCCGCAAGTGTTACACTACAGAGTGCCAAGTGTGAGTTTTTCTTTTCGCATTCGATCGTGAGCGCGTTTCGAGTTTACTAGGAATTTGTATGTGATTTGTACAGCGCCCCCTAGTAGCAAACGTGAGAAACCAGTTTACCACTAGGTGGCGCTGTACAAATCACACACAAATTCCTAGTAAACTCGTAACGCGCTCACGATCGAATGCGAAAAGAAAAACTCACACTTAGCACTCTGATAGTCGTTTCCGCGGGATTCACCAAGAACTTTTATAACGCAGCGGGCTGCACGGTGCAGCTAATATTATGCGAAAGTTTAGATGGATGGAGGTTTGTTCTCAATCACTCAAACTACAGAACGGATTTGGATAAAATTTGACACACATGTAGATCATGACTTGGAATAGCACATAGGCCATATATTCTTATACCGGAATTATAAGTTATTCCCGCGAGATTTCACAAAAACTTTTATAATGTAGCGGAATACACGGAAATGCTAGTAATATAATAATTATATCGCAAAACAAGCTCCACAAATCGATGTAACTAAACTAAAGTAAGCAAATTATTTGCTTGTGTTATGGATGTCAGTCGACGATACTAATACATAGAAACACATAAATAAATACTTTTATATACATAATGTTTTTTTTTATATAGAAGAGGGGGCAAACGAGCAAAAGGTGCACCTGATGGTAAGTGATCACCGCCGCCCATGGACATCTGCAATACCAGAGGTCTTGCAGTTGCGTTGCCGGCCTTTTAAGAATGAGTAAGCTCTTTTCTTGAAGGTCCCTATGTCGTATCCGTTCGGAAATACCCCTGCCGGTAATTGATTCCACAACAGAGTAGTGCGAGGCAAAAAGTGTCGGGAGAAACACACTCAGTTGTGGATTTCCAGACATCGAGATGGTGAGGATGGAACTTTAAATTTTGACGCGATGTCCGATGGTGGAATTCGGCGGCAGGAGTTATTCCAAACAACTCGTCGGAACACTCCCCATGATAAAGACGATATAAGACGCAGAGTGAACCTACATCTCTGCGTAATGCCAAAGAGTCGAGCCGTTCCGAAATAGCCTGGTCGTCAACGATTCGAACCGCTCTACGCTGTATGCGATCAAGAGAAAGAAGCTAGTATTGGGGAGCTCCGGCCCAGAGATGAGAACAGTACTCCATGTGAGGCCGAATCTGTGCCTTATAAAGTTGAAGGCGATGGGCCGGCAAAAAGTACTGTCTCGCTCTGCTGAGCACACCGAGCTTTTTAGAGGCTAATTTAGCCTTGCCTTCCAAATGACCGCGAAACTGAACGTAATTTGATATGTCGACTCCCAGGATTCCGACACTAGCTGAGGCTGTCAGGAGAGTATCCCCAAATCGAGGTGATACGACAAAGGGTGTCTTTTTTGCGGTGAACACGCAAAGCTGTGTCTTCTTGGGGTTAAAAGTGACCAGGTTTTGACGACACCATTCAGAGACATCGGTAAGTCGATTCTCGACTTCAGACACAAGCTTGTTTCGGCACTCTTCAACGTGTTCCCGAGAAATACCGCTTCGGCCGGAGTAAGTAGCATCACCAGTACTGTCATCCGCAAAGCAATGTATGTTGCGAATTCGCATCATGTCATTGATATGCAGAAGAAACAGAGTCGGTGATAGCACGCAGCCTTGGGGAACACCAGCATTGACAGATTTAAGGACCGCACCGTCGACAACGACCTTGAAGCTCCGGTCAGCCAAAAAACTGGTGATCCACTTGCATAATTTCTCGGGAAGCCCATAGGAAGGCAGCTTCGCCAGAAGCGCTTTGTGCCATACCCTATCAAAGGCCTTCGCTATGTCCAAATTAACTGCCAACGCCTCCCCCTTGGACTCAACTGCTTCCGCTCACCGATGAGTTAGGTATACTAGAAGGTCACCAGCTGATCGGCCGCGACGGAAACCATACTGACGGTCGCTAATCAGCTGGTGCTCTTCTAAATACTTGAGGAGCTGAGAGTTGATGATCGTCTCCATAATTTTGGAGAACAAGGAGGTTATGGCTATGGGCCGATAGTTAGACGGATTAGAGCGATCTCCTTTTTTAGGGATGGGATGAACCAAAGCTGTCTTCCATGAATTCGGTACCACGCCGAGTGAGTAGGAGAGCCGGAATAGGCGTATTAATACTGGCGTCAACTCTAGAGCACACACTTTTAGCACGATTGGAGGGATGCTATCCGGCCCACTCGACTTGTGGATGTCCAAGGAAAGTAGTGCTTTACGCACAGATGACTGCCGAAATTGTAGTTCTGGCATGGAACTATCACACTGCGGGATGGTAGGCGGTGCGTGCGTGCGATGGCAGGAGCCCAGGAGATCGGCCTTCTCCTTTGCGGTATGGGCCAAAGAGTCATCGTCTCCGTGCAAAGATAGAAGAGAGGGCTATGAGAAATTCCCTAAGACAGCCTTGGCGAGAGACCAGAACGCACGGGTCCCTGAAGGAAGGCGAACTAATTTCTCGCCAATTCTGCCTATGTATTCAGATTTTGCCTTGGCGATAGCTCTTTTGAAGTACCTCGAGGCGGAATTGTACTCCTTACGTAATATGCTGGTTTTTTCATCACAAGATGCGGACGCAGCAGCCCAAGCCCGGTAGCACTCCTGCTTTCGGCGTGAAGCCGTTTTACAAGAGCGACCAAACCAAGGCTGAGATTTACCACCAATTGGTACCGCAGAAAATGGAATGAAAAGATATGTCCTATTTGAAAGTAAGATTTATGGGGTTGTGGTAAGTTTAGGCGAAATATAAAAATATTGATAGGTGCATTTTTTTCTGATGCCGAATATGTATCTAACTCATTTTTGGAAAAAATATCACAAACGTCTTTTTTCGTAATGACGGCCAAACTCCTAAACGTATAAACCGATTTTGATGCAATGTGCGGCATTGAATGCATTTTTTAAAGAAATAGAGCTTATTAGATTTTGTAATCAATATTACTTTACATTAATTTGGTAGTTTTAAAAATGATTACATCCATGGTTACATATTCATATACATACACACATGCATACTTAGAGACATACTGACATCGTGAAAATAGTCGGAAAAGGTTCTTATGACCTCAAAACGTTGAGATCTGGTGAAAACTCAATTTTCGAAAATCAGGGCAAAATCAGTAACTTCCTTATGCGTAGTAAGAAAATTGTCTAGACTCTAGAACAATAATACATGTTGCTGTGTCGATAGCATCAGTCTTACTTTAGCCTTCATAATAGCTTCATAAAAGCCAACCTCTGGCTTTCTAACAAATAAGTCTATATTCGTGTATAAAATATTTTACCCCATTCATCAAGACCTGGTTAAATTTATGATCGAGCTTATACAACGTGTGCATCATTGACCACTCAATTTGCGTAAGTGACGGGCTTAGTGCGTCAAGCCGGTTTAATATTCGACCAGCAAAACCACATCAATGCATTTACATCATAATTTTGGCATAGATAGTTAAGATTGATCGAACATCGTTTTGATATTTGGCATTTATAAGACCAACTTAACGAACGCATTGACTAATGCTGAGTTCCTATAATCAAAGATCTATTTAAATCAGTAACCATGTATGATTCAATCGTAGCAGTAATCATCAATAACTAATTTATTAATGAGGTGTATTATACTATTCCACAAGTATCTAGAACTATTTGTGTCGCTGTCGTGTTCCGGTTTGGAGAGTAAGGTAGCCGGTAAACTTATGCATGTGGCATTAGACCTCGCCACAAGATAGCAACACACCATTAACATCTTTGGTGTCTATAGGTGATGGTTGACTCTTTCCATCAGGAGACCCATCTGCTTGTTTGCTATCTTATGATATTAAAAAAATATTTAAAAAAAATTGACATTTACAGGGACAGTTTACACTTACGTCTTGCCGAAAATATTACTACTCGTAACTAAAACGAGTCGTTTTATGAATAAAGAAACCGGGTGTATTTAAATAGTTATAGAACAAATCAGTCAGATCATTTAGCACCTTTTATAATATAAAAACTATATAAAACTATATACATTTTTGAACTACTAATATTACTATTAAAAATTAGGGTTGATGGTAGAACGATGAAAATTTAAGGTTTTATGTTTTGTTAATGCCACATTATAAAAAAAACAAAAATGTCCAAAAAATAAAAATAAAAGTTGGGTTGGACCACCCTTATCACTAAGGGGTATAAAAATTGATTACAACCCATTGATATAAAAAACCCAAGATGTACATTCTCGAAGAAAACTGACACTCAAAAGTGTCCCTAATTTCATTTAAAGTTATAGATATGGCAAAAACATATGTCTTTGCATATCCAACTTTGCGTGCACGACTTATAGTTGTTTTTACAAAACCACGTACAAAAAGAAATAAAATTGACAATGTCGCGACCGACGCGATTCTATTTGAAATGGGCGCACAATTTAAAATTGTGCGCTGATTTTTGGAGGACGTTTTTGAAACACTGTGTATCTTGGGTTTTTTATATCAATGTAACAACCATTATTATTAACTACTTATTCTCAGGCCTACTAGATATACATATAAAATTTCATCAAAATTTCTTTAGCCGTTTGGGAGGAGTATTGTGACTAAAACTGTTACTCGAGAATGTTATATACTAGATTTAATATGACTAATTCGCATAGATTTCAATATATAGATTACATTTTTTTATAAATTTCATTTTACCCCTCCGTAAGTCGAGTGGGTAATGACCCTGACAACACAATCGACAGGGGCCATGTATAATTCCCTGCAGAGATAAACATTTGAGTGATGCAAGTAAATGTTTGCATTTCTAAAGAACCTCTATATCTATTGCCTTACAACTAAGCATATCAGAAAATACGACCGAAACCCAATACGTCTCACTAATTTGAGACTATTAACTAGTTGGTTAAGTTCTGCTAATTTAGTCTCAACTAGGTTTAGTACCACCGCCTTACATATTCCTGCTGCAACAATGTCGGTGCTTGTCGCTGTCATATTTCAGTAGGTAAGGTAGTTGGTAAAGTAATGCATGTGGCATTCCATTCCCGTCATACATGTAGGAATGCATCATTAATATCTTAGATGTTTATAGGCGATGGTTATTTCTTTCCATCAGGAGAGTCATTTGCTTTGATAAGCTATTATATAAAAAACTATGGATCATAATAAGTTATGTTTGATTGGTATGTCAGAGATTTCATTCATATGGCAACAGCACAATCATATACAGTGACGCCATAAACAAAATAGGGACAGAAGTCAATCTACATATAAAGTGCGCTCGAACAACGCACACATAGACACCTATTACGTATATGATATCTCGGATAGTTGGGAATAGTATGTGAGTGCCACCCGCTTGAGACACGCGACAATGAAATTTTTTATGCAGAAAATTTGTAATAAGTAAAATAATAACTTATCACAGGTCAACAAAAAAATTTTTTTTCTGAGTCTGTTATTTAGTGACCATTTTCTGATTATACACATCGAATAGTAAACAGAAACGCTATTAACAATCAATAAACTTTGCTTTTGTACTCTGGGGCCTCATACAAGAACGTTTTGATTTTCACAAAGGAAATACCAATACTATTCATTTTCTAAAGCTTTTTTGTATTCTTTTTTGTATTTTTGTGTTTAGTTATGCCGTATTTTATAATTAAGTTAATAAAAATGTATAATTGATAACTTGTTTTCCTTTTAAATATAATTGAAATTTAAAAATAGAGCTTTTCCATAAAATTTGAATTTTCGTGCTGGTAGCTACAAAAGCAAACTTTATTAGATAAAAATATTTTTTCATTCTTTAGTTAGGCATAAGTAATCAGAATCAGAGGTACAGAACTCAGACTCAAAATTCATGTTGACCTGTGATAAATAATTATTTATCAATAATTATTTATCAATTCAAAATCAATATCAATATCAATCAATGACCATAAATAATTATTTATCAATGTATGTAACTGTTATTCTTGTTTAGCTATAAACCCTGAAAAAGCGTTAATACGCGAAACCGGTAGACTTTAAATAATTTCGAAAAATACATATGTAGTGATACCAGTACAAGTGTTTTGTAATTAAAATTGAAATCAAAATTAAAATTATAATAATATTAAAATATTTTATTTAGGTCCCAAGAACAATATCTTATGGAGAGATCAGACTAAATTTGTTTTATAATAAAATTCGCATTAAACACGCATGAAGCTACAAGACAATGTATTTTTTATATTTATTGGTCTTTTATTTTTGGAAATACTCAAGTGAACATCATCTTATCTACAATGTCAATCACAAACAAACATATTAATTTGGTAATTTTGTAGATACAATTTTGTTCTTGGGACCCATCGATTTGTTTATATTTCCGTTCTTTTTACACATAGATATGAATGTAGCAGTTTTTTGTGCACAGGCCATATTTGATAAACCTAACGCGACTGCCGATCGTAGGTAAGAATAGTGAAGTACGTGCAAAAAATTGACTTCTGTACCATGAAGCTGTATTATCTGGAGGCAGCACTTCTAATACCTACTTGATACACAATTTTAAATACAACTGTCATCTTCTGAAGTCTTTCCCTCTCTTTCTAACACAGCTGTATAAAAACAGATGGAGATACCTCATAGACAGAGATATAACGTCAGTATGTGTTTCAAGTGATTAATATGAGTACTAGCTCCACTTATACCTAATACTTCATGTTCTGTACTTATTTGTTTTGTGGTGACGCTGTCACCGGTTCAGGTAATATGTAAGCTTGTAACACTTTGTTATAACATTCCTTCCACATGCAGAGCAATGCACCATTAACATCATCTAGCGACGCAAGCGACGGTTATGTATTTCTTTCCATATAAAATTTATTTAAATTTTTACCTTATTTGTTGTTCATGAATAAAGAACAATAGTGATCTGTTGTCACACAAGAAAATACCTGAAAGAAATTTCTTACATCTTCAATAACTGGAAAGTTTTTGGAATTAAAATAAATGCTAGAATATTTCACAAAAACTGTTTTATCAATTCAAGGGGTTTGGATTTTTAAAAATGCATTAAATATTTTGAGGTGAAGTAAATTAATTAAAAAAATGCAAAAAAGTTAAACAGTTTTAAAGTCTTTTTGCAAATTAAGCACAAGTAATCATTTTTCTAAATATAATCAAGAATCAGTGAATGACTAAGTTCAAAATATTGTAACAACGGTTTAAGGATAATTTAAGGATAATGAAACTATAATCTCACTAATTTGAGTTAGATAGACAAAGTATATAAAATTTTATATTGAGTGAGCGGTTTGGTCAGGAGATAGGACACACTTCCTATCTTTAAGTGAACCTAAGGAAAACGTGTCAGAATTATACAATGACACCGTGCCGTGATATACTAAGTTAAATGGCGGCATTAGGCAGTTTCGAAGTGTACCGGCGATCGGCGATAATCTTAGCTCAGAATTCAAAAGTCAGATTTCTGAGGTTTTAGTTTCACTGAACTCACTTACTATTTGATAACATTTATCAGCTAACATTTTTTTTTATGTCATAAGATAGCAAACAAGCAGATGGGTCTCCTGATGGAAAGAGTCAACCATCGCCTATAGACACCAAAGATGTTAATGGTGCGTTGCTATCTTGTGGCGAGGTCTAATGCCACATGCATAAGTTTACCGGCTACCTTACCCTCCAAACCGGAACACGACAGCGACAAGCACTGACGCTATTGCGGCAGGAATAGGTAAGGCGGTGGTACCAGACCCGGGCGAGACAATGCAGAACTCTACCACCTAGTAGCCACGATGGTAGGACTCGATAGCCAATCGGTCGCCTTTCACGACCTGCCTGGCAGAACGGCAGTTAGCCTATTCTTCAAAGGAGGCCGGGACCAACACGGCGAAATTGACAAATGACAAAGTCATCTGGATAATCTACAATCTACTCTATTTTCTACCGTCACCTTTATATACATAAATTATATATTTAGAGCAAACTGGGCCAGTGGTTAGGGAAAAATCTATTAATTACCTGATCTAATTTAAAACGGCAACATTTTGAGAATTATACTTTAAATAAAACATAGAAAACAAATAAAATGGCTCAAATAAAGGCTGCATTTAAAAAATAATATATTTTTTTGTAGGCCTTACTCAAACAAAATAAATACGAGTAAAATTTTATAAAATTCCGAGGTTATTTATAGTAGGAGATTTGTCTGAAGACGATCATTTTAAATACAAGGTATGAACTCACCATTTTTTTTACTTTATATGGTTGAATTATACTTTAAGATAACAAAGTCATAGTTAATGTAAAACTGTATTATATTATAATCATCGTGTAGGTCTGAAACAATAGACTATCTGCCGTTGTTCGTGGCTGGTAAGTGGTAAAACTTCGTTCTGCATCGTCTCGCCCGAGTCTGGTACCACCGCCTTACCTATTCAGTGCTTGTCACTGTTTTGTTCCAGTTTAGAAGGTAAGTTTACCGGTAAACTTATACACGTGAGATTTAAACCTCACCATCAATATAGCAACGCACCGTCAACATCTTTGATGTCTATAGGCGATGGTTGTCTTTTCTATGAGGAGAGCTGTCTATTATTTGCGATAACTATAATAATGCTATTATATAAAATTTTATTAAATATCATAATATGATATAAAAAAAAAACTCAAACCAGTGTCAAGCTTGTCTTCGAGACTCTTCACAAACATAATTTAGTCTGTTACGCGCAATTGTACTGCGGTTACTTTAATACAAATTCATAAAATGAATATCATATGTTGCTTTGTTTTATTGCAGTGCTTTTGTAGTGCAACCTCGCCTTAACAAGCGAGTAATAAATCCGTGTAAAGGACATAATCCGCCATATTTAAACAGTGGAATGCAATTTGAATATTTTATTTTTCCATTATAAAATACAATTTATTCCTTCACAAGTGTAAGAAAATACAAGTTGTCTTCGCTGTTAAGTAACACCTTTGAATTTATTACAACTTAGATATGCATAGACGAGGGAGCTAGGGAATAGACGAATACTGTAAAGATGCACGGAGGAATGATATTATACTAGCGAAGTTTTATTTATATTTTACATGGATACGATTTTCCTCTTAAATTCAAGTTCAAGTTCAAGTTGTCTTCGCTGTTAAGTAACACCTTTGAATTTATTACAACTTAGATATGCATAGACGAGGGAGCTAGGGAATAGACGAATACTGTAAAGATGCACGGAGGAATGATATTATACTAGCGAAGTTTTATTTATATTTTACATGGATACGATTTTCCTCTTAAATTCAGTTTTTTAGGGTTCCGAAGTAAACTAGGAACTCTTATGGTTTCGCTATGTCCGCTCGTCCGTCTGCACGATTGCTCAAAGACCCTTATTAACAGAAAGCTGTAATTTGGCATGAATATACATATTAGTCACAATAGCAAAGTGGTAATGTAAAATGTTGAAAAATATTTTTTTTCAGGGTAGCATAAAAAAAATTAACATCCCCACTTTACATGTCTATCTACATGTAAAGTGGGGATGTTATTTTTTTCTCTCGTACCGCATCATGTGGGATATCGTTAGATAGGTTTTTAAAAAATATTGTGGGTTTGTAAAAGCAAGTTTTCGTTTAAGGGACTCGTTTGTAAAATATTAAACTTTTAAGTACTAATTTTTATTAGAGTTAAGTGTCCCCCCCTCTCCTCTCACAATCGCCTATCTTTATGGAAAGTTTTTGTAGTCGGTGAAGTGTGCGTCATATAACCGTCATTCGTGTATGTTCGTAGTACGAAACAATAAAAGCTGTCTTCTTAGTCCACATTATCATGATAGGTAAATTCGGAACCCTACATTGCGCGTGGCCCGACACGCACTTTATCAATTTTTTTGATATTATAGCAAACAAGCAGATGGCTTTGCTGATGGAAAAAGACAGCAATCGATACCAAAGATGTTAATGGTACATTGTTATCCTTGTACACATGTTTAAATTTAGTGCTTGTGTCACTGTTGTGTTCCGGTTTGGTGGCTAAGATACCCATGCTCTAAACCGGAACGCGACATTGACATAAGCACTGACGCTCATGGGGGTAAAATGTGAAATATAGTATATATATATATATATATATATATATATATATATATATATATATATATATATATATATATATATATATATATATATATATATATATATATATATATACCTTACCTATATCACGTTATGATAAGAATTTTATGATTCTTTATATAATGTTTCTTATAAACCAAGAAAGATAGTAACTGAAATTTCATTATAGTGCTGAGTTGACCTTCTATAAAATGTAATGTGTAAGTTTTCATGTATTTGTCTTCCGTCGGCGGTAATGACGTCATACAACCGGCTAGATAATAAAGGGACAGGCTTCGGCAATGAGGAGGGTATTGTATTAGAATGTGTAATGAGCATAAAATACTATTTTTATGATTAAATTACGTTAATTTACCTTTGTCGTACAAATTTATATTGTAATTTGAAAATTGTTTTTCTTTTATCATTACACTGCTTAATATTGTATAATACTTACGAGTGTCTATTTATGTACGAAAAGGATTTAACACAATAAGGTATTTATGAATAAACAAGCTGACCGGCACAGCTTCGCTCGCGAGAATACCCACTATATGGTCCTCATGCTAGATTAACAAGTCGTTATTATAGATTATTGTATAAACTTTCATCCCCATTTCCATCCTCTCGGGGGTTGATTTTGTACGTCAATAAGCAACATAATCCACGAACTTATCGGCTCGCAAACGTACAACCAATTCAAAAATCTAAATATTAATACTATTTACATATTCATTAAGACCTAGTTAAATTTAGGACCGAGCTTACTCCGTATGCGTCATTGAACGCTTAGTCAGGGTGTCAAGTTTTATATGTCGAGCTGACATAATATTCTACCAATAAAACCACATAAATGCATTTAGATCTTAATTTCTGTATTTGTGTAGATTGAGAGTGACTGGCTGTGAATTTTATATTTTTCCTAATCTATGAAGAATTGATAGAAATGTAATATTCTCTGTAACAAAAACATATATACAAAAATCTTGGTGCTGAGTAATTAAAGATGTAAAAAATAAATATTAATAAATATTCACGGAACAAATTACACTCATTAATCTAACCCCAATGTAAGCAAATTGTTAATAGAAAATCTGTTATTTAAATACGAAAATTGCCAGTTAAATAGACGCTGATGATCTTCGAATGAGAATCTCAAAGTATTAGCTCAACGTTACCATGTAATTGCAATATCAATAAAGTAACAGAACACAAAATTTAGTGTTGATAAAGCATTTATAAATTATTTATTTCCTTTCATCAATTTGAAAAGATCTGGTTATCTTGAAACGGCTGAACAGACTCTATTGAATCTTAGCTAAGAACCATCTCGCAAAACAGGGCTTTCAATTAAAAAATCCGCAATCAAATCGGACCATCCGCCAGGGCTCCACGATGCCACGGACAGACACACAGATACACATATACACAGATACACAGATACCCAGATACTCAGATACCCAGATACCCAGATACCCAGATACCCAGATACCCAGATACCAAGATACCCAGATACCCAGATACCCAGATACCCAGGTATCCAGATATCCAGATACCCAGATACACAGATACACAGATCCACAGATACACACCTGAAACTTATAACACCCCTCGTTTTGCGTCGAGGGTTAATTAAAATGAATAAAATGACACTTAAACGTTGTGTCCTCACATATAACATTAGAAACCTAAAAGCAGAAACATCTTTAGTAAAGTTTCGAATGTAAATAACTATTTTATATTCTTTTAAATCAACTGACTTAAGTACTCAAGTACACGAGGTATACCACTTGGCGTCAAGATAGTGGTTCTAAATGACAATTTCACCTGTTATCCGATGTAAAAAGTCATAACTACTGTGTTATGAAATTAGTTTTTCTGTTTTTCTAGAAAACACACATTTTTTGCTGAATACGGGTTTTTATATATCAATGTGTATACGTGCTAGATTTGTCAAGAGATTGGGACTTGCCAATTGTGAATGCAATAGTTGCTTCTCTTTCTAGTACTTGGCTTTAATGGGCATGACTATTTTATTTTTATTACTTAAGTAATTTGGAAGGTAAGTCCACATTTAAATTGGTTTTTATTAAGACCCAAATTAATTATCAAGGGTTAAATTATTTAGATAATTAAAATTTACTGCCACATGCATGTTGCCATCTGACCTCTTTTAACTTAAAAGCAAGGGCAGAGGAAATAAACTTTAGAGAGAAAACAACGAGTGAGTAATATCGATTGTGGCTTGGAGGACATTTTTACACACCTTGCAAAAAGAGGCGACAACAATTTATATATATATATATATATATATATATATATATATATATATATATATATATATATATATATATATATATATATATATATATATATATATATATATATATATATATATATATATATATATATATATATATATATATATATATATATATATATATATATATATATACAGGCAACCTGTAATAGAACTATATATCTTAACGCTGTATTACTTACGAGTTAAACAGCGAGAACCAAGTGCCATATACCAAAACTTGCGTTGTTTTAATATGGCTTACAATAAAAAATAATTTTTAATCTTAGTCTGAGCTTGTATAGTCAAATATCTGGATGATAGCCTTAGTTGTTATACGCATTTCTTGATCTAGCCAAAGCATTTGACACGGTTTGTATCCCCATTCTTTTGCGAAAGCTGGAAGTTTTGGATATTCGTGGCAAAGCGCTGAACTGGTTACGGCTAACTCTCAGGTAAGAGGCAGCTCGTGAAAATTGACAATATGAAAAATTTCCTTCTCTCTGTTGATTTTGGCGTGCCTCAGCGCAGCATTCTAGGCCCTCTGCTATTCAATATTTATCTGAACGATATCTGTAACCTGAAATTGAAATTGTCAGAAATAGTATGTTATGCTGATGATACAGCAGTGTTATTTTATGGTAGTAGTTGGGAAAATGCTAAGCTAGTGGCAGAAAAAGGGCTGCATTCCATAAAACATTGGCTAAATGCTAGTATATGTGCTTTTATAAGACTACAAAATCGCAACCATTAAATATGCCAGATCTCAAAATACATACATTTGCAATTGATAACTCATTAGCTTGCGTTTGTGATTCAATAAAACGAGCGAAGGATGTGAAATATCTGGGATTGCATTTGGACGACCGCCTAAGCTCATGTATTGTATTGTAATCTCATATCGTAAATTTGTCAAGTAAGGTACGAAAGGTTATAGGCATCATGAAATTATTAAGAAGTTCAACCTGTATTCGAATTTTTACGCTAGTTTATATTGCGGTCTGTCAGTCCTCACTTAACTATTGCGTTGGTGTTTGGGGTGGTGCAGCGAAATCCTCTATGCTTCCTCTTGAAAGATCTCAACGTGCAGTATTAAAGGTCATGACGCGTAAACCCCCATGGTTTCCTACAAATGTGCTGTAAAAGGAAATTGGAGTTCTGAGAGTGCGTCAGTTGTACATACTGAGAGCATGCACCTCAACGCATAAAAATGTAATTACCGCAATCAATTACAAATTACTTTTAAAAAAAAAAGATTATTTAGAATAGATTTGCTAATTGCAAGATCTTCGTTTGCAAAGCGTTTTGAGTTTTTTGCCCATAAATTCATCTATAATAAGGCGGTAAAGTATTGTGACATAAAAACATTTACAGTTCAAGAATGTTCACGTAAAGTTGTAAGTTGGTTGAAATCGTTAGATTATCTGCAACCGGATTTAGTTTGCAGTTCTATTGCAGTCGGCGTACAGTCATGTGAACTACACACCGACTGCAATCGAACTGCACGGTTGGTTGGCAGTTCAATTGCAGTCGTGTCAATTGCATTCAAACTGCATCTGAACTGCCATTTAGCAGTCGGATTGCACTTGAAATGCAGTCGCTCTGTCTACACCCTAACAGAGTGTTTCGTGAATAAAGCTTAGCTTCTTTGAGAATAACGTATTAAGTGTCAGGTGAAACCACCTTCATACTCGAGACTGCATGATATTATTTCAAAATACTCTTAATTTAGTATACACGTAATTAAGTTATATTTGTGAGTGTGTGTAAAAACTAAGAAGTTTACATATTAGGAATCGATGCCGAACCGAACCGTCGCGTCGATGAACTAGTAGTGCTAATGGTTTGTGAATGACGTACGCATTATACATCGCTTTCGCTCTGATATAAACAAATGGATGAGTTTATGCTGGAAAGAATAATGGTATTATAAAATATTTAAAGTTAAAAAAAATAATGTTTTGAATCATGTTTTTTCTTAGCTTGATGTCTTTAGTTAGACGTAGATACTAAGGACTGTTAAAAATTTGATCACCTAGTTTGGAAGGACCTTATACAGTATGTAAGAATTATGCACCGAAAAATTAAGAAAACTTTCCATTTTTACGCTCTAGTCGTGATGGCACTTTATTTTTTGTAAAAAATGCAAAATTTGCGTTTTATAATTGTTTACAATTTTTACACCACGCGATGTAGCTTCGTCTCGACGAGACCGTGGAACTTAAATCAAAGGCCATTTATTATGCGTGGAATGTGGTACATAATACAATGCTTGTTTTGTTTATTTACTTAAATTTTTCTATTTTTTAAGAATAAGCGCCATAGTGTATTAGAATAAACCTAATTATACAATGTCAAAAAATCGTTAAAAAATCCCACACAAATTTTATACGGTTTTCCGTTATAATTATGGTCTAAATCTGTGATTTCGATTTATGATAGACCGTCCCTTCCACGCTGTATTTTAATGTTTATTAAGTACGTTAAATAAAAGGAAAATAAATAGACAGAATCTTAGTTTGGTTTGATTTATGTTATTTTCAACTCTTTTTTATAATAACTGTTGACACTTACCGACAAAAAGGCAAGTGTAATAATTTTTAAAACCCAACAAAATATATAAAATTCAGGAAATTTATAACAACTGCACCACTACTGCACTGCAAACTAAGTGACAATTTTACAAGCGTATAGAAACAGTACGATATGACCAAAAAAGATATGATAGTGACAATCAGTGATGATATGATAATAGAAATAAGAAAAGTTGTATTATCTGGTATAAAAATTTAGTGAGTACGTTGAGTTACGATAAAAATAATAGGTTTTTTATCTTTATCTTCTACGAGTTGTGAGAAATAAAGGTCTGTTCCTAAAAGAAGCCCGGAATGCCATAGGAGAGATTCTGTATGAAAATTTCTGTTATTTTTAAAATGAAACATAACAACAACCTACAACTAAACTCTGAAGATTAAATATATTTGAATAAATTAATGTATAAGTGAATATTCAGAAAAAAAAAAGCTTAAAAGTATCACAGTTGTAAACAAATAAAATATTCAGCAAACTTAAACATTAAAACAGGTATCATTTAAAATGAAATCATGTTTATTTACTAGTTATTATGTGTAATGCCAAAATATAATATCATTTAATAGATTACAAAACTAAATGTCGAAGTTGTTTTGCCATGAATATCGTACAGTACACAGGAAAAGGTAAATAAACAGAATTTATTATAAATCGGCTGGGAATAGCGTTGATAATTACCAAATCTACCGTAAGTATCGTAAAATATATAAATTCACAAACATCGACGTTTATAATGTTGCCAGGTTATTTACTGTAATAGGAAAATATAAAAAGCAGGATGCGCAGTAATAACTCGACGTCACACTGGCCGTGTGCATCCACCCTTAATGGGCTTAAAATGAAAATAGGTTAATCGTTACGAACGATCCTCACCCACGACCTGTATTGGTGTCATCGTGAGAAATAATTAAACATCTAATTAAAAAATACCTTAATGGGTATTTTATTATATCGCACAAGAAAGTTACTTAAGAGAACGAAAGTATTATTTAGTTAAATAATAAGTGACACACCTATACCATAGACCACTATCTAATTCTGGATAAAACAGATAGTTTTCTATGTGATTTATGATCCTACTTTTGAATTATATTATAATTTAAAGTTTGCAAGTTTTACTTAAAAAAATAGATTTTATCCATAGGAAAATCTATTGTATTTTAAGTAACGAACTTAGATAATCATGCGGCGAACCTTTTCCACGCGTTTAACTCGAACTTGTCCGATTTTGTGATTAGGTTGTAAGTTTTAATAATTAAAGATAGAGGACGTATATTAAAATTCTTGAAATATTTAATTTTTCTTATTACCTATATAGCTATTTGTGATTGTTTCGTGACCCGCACACCTTGGTACGATTTACTCATGCGAGTAAACAGTAGCCTATGTTATTTAGTGATATTACTTTATATAGGTGAAATGATTTTTAAATCAGTGCAGTAGCTACTAAACTTATCCATTACAAAGAAACGAATCTTTAGTCTTTATACTATTAGAATACATTTATAATATCTCATAATCTTCAATTTCTTAATCGACTCCTTAGTCATGCCCATAGCGAATGATATGTTTGAATGATTTTTTTGATAAAAATCGCACTAAATATCTTTTTAAATTACCTACCTATAGACATAGACTCCATTTTCTTGATACATTACAAAAATAAGTTTAATCTATATATTTTATAGAAAGTTATGGAACAGCGGTGTGAATAAGTTTTACACGAATTAACACCAGTTTAATCACAAATAACCTACTTTGATTATTTCTCATTCTGTGATTCAAAAGGCTTGTCAAACAACAATCACCAAGTACGCAAGCAGAGGAAAAAGCTGACGATGGCAATCTAAAGGCGAAGAGACCCGTTTTATATTTTATGTTTCCCTCGGGACATGTGTTGGCCTAATTTTATATAAGAAACTGCGCAGTAAACTGAAGGAAATCATATAAATAATTCATATCTTAGTCGTCCTTTTGTTTAAATGCTGGTCTTATCGGTTTAGGTGCATGATATAAATTTGGTTCTTAGATTAGACGTTCATTTTTTATGGATAAAATAACAAAAACAAATCACAACATACAATCTCCATAATGGAACTGCAAATAATCCGATAGACAAAATTTGTTTGATCCTGCTAATGTTTATTGTATCGAATGTATTTTCTTTTAATATTAAAATTTCAAAGTTGTAATCGTAGTAGGCTCCGATATTAAGCTTAACTTCTCTTACAATGAAAATACCACCTAAAATAGAAACAACAATTTTATGGCGTTTACATTAAAATGTTCAAAACTTTAAAACAAAAATACTTATACAAAAAATCAAGATCCAAGAACTATACCTGCAAATGTAATAATTGATTTTAGTTCAAAAATAATCTTAATTAAATAAATGAAAAAATAATTTATTTGAAGAATTATTGTCTTGCAGACATAGTATATTTTCAACCGGCTACTTACTATTTTGTATAGCGATGTAGTGAGTCTGGTCTGATTCTAATTTACATAACACGTTCACAGAATTTCCTTTCAAAGGGTTTGTCGTTCGTCGGAAAGAAAACAAAGAGAAGTGAACTTAGTAAGGTTAAAACAAAAAAGCTAAATTTTCAAGAGTGAAAGAAATCTGGTCAAGTGTCTGTGTGAATTAAATTGCTTAACTTTGAATGTTTTTTTTTTTCTATTTCGGAGGATGATTTTACTATGTCATAACTGACTGCATAGATGTCTAAGGGTTGAGCTATTCAGCTTAAAATAAGTGGAATGTTTATGATTGTGTAATATTGTCATCATTAGTGTACCCTAAAAAACATTATTGGCAATTCACGGCTAAAACTGCAATTCGTCTTTTTCGAAGGTACTAATTACTTTTTCCATTTATCTTTAGTTATTTAAAATTTTGTCAAAAGTGACGATTGTGTGTGACAATTTAAAAGATAACAAAATACACAATAAATTTATAATTAGTTATTTTTTTAATATATTGTAGTTACATTAGTAAGTTTAGATCTAGTATATATTTATTTATTGAATTTATGAACCTAATGCCAACGAGAGTTTTTTATAAGAAGAGGAAAACAGGAAGTAAGCCCGGTGGTAAATGATCTTGCTTACAGCTTGACAGTAGAGAGAGCGTAATGAAATTTTTTGATGTATTTATGAATTTACTTAATTTTTTTCTACTGATTATCAAAATATAATAGAAAAGAAATTTTAATAATACAATCTATATTAATATTATAAATGTGAAAGTTTGAATGTTTGGATGGATGGATGGATGTTTGTTACTCAATCACACAAAAACTATTGAACGGATTTCAATGAAATTTGACACAAAGATATATTATGATCTGGAATAGCGCATAGGCTACTTTTTATCCCGGAAAAATTAAGTGATCCCTCGGGACTCGCCAAAAATTTTTATAATGCAGCGGGCTGCAGCTGCAGCTACTAAGTAATAAAAACAATAAAAAAATCTTATAGAAATGGGGCTTCAATAATAAAAATAAAAATATTCTTAGCAGACTTCAAAAAGATATTACTTAAGTGAATAAATTTAGTTATTTCAATATTTACTCCATAAGTTTATTATTTGAGGTTGAAAAATATTAATAATATTTGCGGAATTTAAAAATTTATTACATAACTGAATCAATACAAACAGTAATTAAATTCAAATATTTACTTCATAAGAATATTATTTGAGTAAAAATATTTTACAAGCAATGTTGAATCACGAACTTGTCGTAATTGTTCAAAGGAAGGAGACTCAGTTGAAAACTTTACTAAAATATCATCAAGTTAAATTGTTAAGGTACTCTCGTAAATGACAACGTTTAACTGTGAAGCTATTTTGTCGAGTTTAAATACCCTGCCATGAACTTCGACTATTGTGTTTTAAAACGAATTGTACGAGTTAGAAGTGAAAGTTTTACCTAAATTTAGTTCACAATCAAACTTTTGAACTAATTAGTATTTCTATATTATACAACAATAAATTATCACTTACTTTATTCTAAGATAATATTATTAAAAAATGTAATTTACGAGTAAGCCTACTTGCTTCCGATCATGAAGTCTCGGGTTCAATTCCCAGGTTGGGCTAAAGTATTATTGGGGATTTGTCACGATTTTTCTCGAGCAGTTTGGAGTCTAGTGGTGCGTTATCAACTCAGTGGCTCGGATAAGCAAGTACAACGGTAGGTTCCGTTTATTGCTAGAAATATGCAATGATCGTTATAAGTCGATAAAATGCAGCGATGGGGATCACCACGCATCTTGCCAACCGACGAACCAGTAAATCGTGGTGAATTGGAAAGTTTATGGACGTCTGTTTCATTCTATCTACGCTACAGAGGAACTATCGTGATGTTTATTTATTATTATTAAAGTGTTTGTTAAATATGCTTGCGCAAAAATATTCGTTTTTTTGTTAGCCGGTGTAATTTTACAAGTTATATTCGTTTTATTGGAATACGGCATTGTTGCAAGTTGGGATATATAATTAAAAATATACGCGAATTAAAATTATAGCGAAAGAAATTCAGTGGGCTTGTCGTTTAATTTGATAAATTAATTATCATATTGTTATTAAATTATCATATTAAACGACAAGCCTACTGAATTTCTTTCGCTGGATCTTCCGATTAAAAAAGAATTTACTAGTCGAAAGTAATTAATAGTGAGAGAAAGTGCCTGCAAGTGGTTAACTTCAAAATGTGTGCCTATTTTTGAACCCGGCACTTCTACTACTTCCATGCCAAATTTCATGAAAATTGGTCTAGCGGTTTAGCCGTGAAAATGTAAGAGACAGACAGACAGACTTTCGCATTTATAATATTATTATGGATATGGATAGTATGGATTTAATTCAATTTTTTAAACTGCAACTTAAAATTCCAAAAAAATTATACCAACATACACAAAAATTAAATTAAATAATGAAACTATGCATATTTTTAAACATTGTAACATCTTACCAGTTCACTCTAAATTCAAATATTATTTACTCAAAGAGTATTATTTTGATGAATCTATTAAGAAATTAACAAAGCATCCTATATACACTCAGGCAATAGCTCAAAACCAGTTACAGATACCGCGCATTAAGGCGAGGCATTGGAGACAAACGAAAAAAAACTGGTTCACTTAATCACATTTTATGTACCTATTGATTGTTAAATAACGGTTTTACAAAAATTACGCGATATACCTGAAGATATTATCTAAGGAATGTACTTATTACATCATAGAATATACTTCACTCGAACATATCAATTTCCGAAAATAGGCTAAAATATCTCTAAAACAAATAATTTGTTCATAATATTTCTTATTTTCCACATGATTTTTATATGGTGATATTTAGTTTTAAATACAAAAAAGAATGTACTAAATTTTGGTTTTCAGCTGAAGTCCTATTTATCCGCAAACTAAACCGTTTCCCAGCGGTTTTAGAATATACCGCGCCGCTCACTTTCTATAGTATTGACGCGCGTCAAAATATCTCGCCCTAATAATGTTTACGGTGAGATAACGACTAGGACTTGGTGCCTACGCTGATAAATAAACTACTCAAAGATCTAGTGGATTGTATTACACAGAAAAATATTAAAACCAAATTAAAGCCGCACTTGCTAACTAACAATGAGTTTTTGTAGTAAAACTGACTTTACAATACATGTGATTAGTACGTTATATGTGTGCATGTGTGTATGTTTGTATATGGATGTATATGTGTGTGTATGTAATATATTTATTATCTTAACATAGAGCCTTGTTGCAAAGAAGATCTGCTTGTTTGCTATCTTAGCACATGCGGTTTATTTTATTTTGTTGTAACTTTTGTGATAAATATGATTAGTAACTTATGCTATACCAAATGTTTATATTCTAATTTTGTATCATACATGTACCCTGTACGCAAACTTACCTAGCACTAGGTTGTTGAACCTGCGTGTTTTTTTTAGTGCTGATTTTTGAACTTGGATAAATATATTTTAACCAATAAATGAAAAAAAGTATAACAAAACCTACAGCCTAACCAAAAAAATATACATACTAATAAAAATAAATAACTAACAAAAGAAAATTACCACTAAAATGACTACTGACAACTAAAAAGAAAACAAAGTGCAAAAGAAGAGGGGGATTTTTGGATAGGGGGTTGAAGTGTACTTAAAAAAATGTACTATTTTTCTATTTCAAAGTTCAAAATGTGGAGCCTTATCCTCTTTCCGCGAAAAAAGAAATCACGAAAATACAAAGCAGGCAGTACTAAAATTGTATAGTCGAAAAATTATAATAGATTTATGTAAATAATTTTAATCAAAATGTAAGCTCGGAAATATATGTAAAAGTGTATTCCAAATTAATATTTAGTTTTATCAACAGTAAGTACCTTTTTTATTATTTTACAAACTGTTTGTAATGTAAAAAGAAAAAATATGATCAACAATCACCGACAGCTCGCAAATCGCGGACTTCACTGACATCGCTGTTTTAAGTATAGGAAGGCAACCTATAATTTGTGTTTTCCAAAAATCTGTGTGTGTGTTTTAGTATTGTGACAATTTATAAACATGGAACATAGTTGCCTGTATTACAAGTATCAGTTGTTACTATAATAGTTGACGGTTAAACTGTACCGTAGTATTGAACTACACTTTTACTGAATATCTTATATCTCCGTCCTCAGATAGCTAAAATCTGTTCAACATTTTCTGTACTTATATAATGTCAAACTAGGCATTAATTGACATAATGTTCATCTTATTACAAGAGGGCCCAAGATTTTATGAAAAGGTATCCGTCACCTTAATATAATAATTTCGAAATAAATGCGTTCGGTAATTTTCATGCTATATCATTAATATTAAAGATTAAGCTATACAATTCATAAGTAAGAAAAAGGAAATATCAAAATCCGCACTCGTATTTCCCATCTTAGAACCATCATGTTTCCCCCTGTAGTGTAGAAGGCCAAAATATTATTCGCTCTAAAATCTCGGTGCCCTCTTAATGACGCGTGTGCATTATATAATCGTATTTAATAATAATAATAATAATAATAATAATAATCTTTATTGTAACAATTAATTTTAAACATTGACAATGTGCTGCTATCATTTGAGTTAGCGTGAGCTGTGTTTCAAATGATAGTTCCTTCCCATTTTTATACGTATCACATTAATAGTTACAATCACAGAAAAAAGTACAGAAAGATAATAAATACCTACTATAATATTGAAAAGTACGATTATATGTAATGACGACCTGTGCATGTGGGTGGGGTGCAACGCGCGAGTACATGCGTGACAATGTGTGTGTACGTGTGTGCGAATGTGTGTGTATGTATGTGTGTGTGTTTGTGCGTGTGTGTGTGGGGGGGGGGGGTGTGGTATAAGCGAATATTTGTTTATCTGTACGTGTGTGTATAACTGCCTTTAATCCTTGTCACCAATTTCATGAAACTGGGTACTATGATACACGCCAAGCTTGTGAGGATAATAAGTATTTTAATTAATTGTGTGTTAGAATCATGCTATAATGAGTATAAGTATTTTAATTATTTGTGAACAAGAATCATGCCAATATATTAAAAAGTTCTTCAGTTTCTTTGTAGCATTGAGCACTGAGCCATGTTTTTAATTTATCTTTAATACCATGGTTGGTTAATTTTCTTACCTTATAAATTGAATTAAATTTACTATAAAGTCTTGGTGCATGAAAATTATATGTGTGTTTAGCAAATGCACTTTTGACACGGGGAACATTACCGGTTTTATCTCGTCTACTTGTGGTCGAGATAGGAGCTACGGTTTTATGATATCTTCTTATGCATTCATAAACAAAAATTTGCCGTACTGTTAGAACCTTTGCTTTCTCATAGACTCTAGCTGTTGGTGATCTGTAGGGTAGGTTCAGTAAGACTTTAAGAACTGCGCGTTGTGCTCGTTCGACTTCAAGTAAATAGGTTTTAATCGCTGCTCCCCAAGAACAAATGCAATATGTGATAAGACATTCTGCTAGTGATTTATATGTCTGTAGTAATAAGGTTTGATTAGAAATTATTCGAAGATCTTTAAAAATGTAAATAAGCTTCCGTAACCTGTTAGTGATATAAGATATATGTTTATTCCAGTTAAGTCTATCATCAATATATACTCCAAGGTACTTTATATACGAGGTTCTCTCTAATAATGGACATGTGCAATCAATTGGAAACAAAGATTGGACATGATTACAAGGATGAGAGTGGATTTTAAGTAGAAAATCTTGCGGTGAAGAGACTACAGTTTTACTGAAACATAAATATTTTGTTTTACTTGTATTCAACGTTAAAAGATTGTTTTCAAGCCAAGCACTTATTTTCCTCATACCCACTTCTGCTTTATTTCTAACTTCGTTCCATGTCCGACCGTGAAATAAAACGACTGTGTCGTCAGCAAACATCTGAATATCAGAGCCATCCATTTGGATGCTACTTAGTTCATTGACGTAGATGAGAAATAGGGTGGGACCAAGATTGCTCCCCTGAGGTATTCCGCATTTATTAATAAGGCAGTCTGAGACAATATGGTTTACCCTTACCTTCTGACTCCTATTACTTAGGTAATCCCGGAACCACAGTAAAGCGTTTCCCCTAATCCCTATGTTTTCTAATCTAGCAAGCATAATAGGTATAGACACGGTATCAAACGCTTTCTGTAAATCCAGGAATACCCCCACACATCTCTCATTATTGTCTAAGTGAGCAGTTATTTTGTTCGTGAGATTAAGGACTGCATCATCTGTAGATCTGTGGGCACGGAACCCGTATTGATTTTCATTTAAAAAACTATTATTTTCTACATAATTAGTTAGTCGTTTGTTAGTCAATTTCTCCAATATTTTAGACAAAGAACTTAGTAATGAAATTGGCCTATAATTTGTTGGGAGATATTTGTTTCCGGATTTATGTATAGGGCAAACGATTGCTGTTTTGAAGATGTCAGGGAAAACACCAGTTTCATAACTAAGATTAACAACATAGGCAAATGGGTTTGAAATTAGTTTTCGGCACATTCTTAAGATGTTAGATGTTATGTTGTCACTGCCTGCTGCACTGTTTAATTTAAGGCTACAGATAACATCCTCCACTTCTGTAAAATTTGTTGGATATAAAACCATTGAATTTAATGGAGCAGTATCACTTCGAATTCTATTTGCAAGCAAAGCCTCATCATCACCTATTTTAAATAATGTTTTATTTGCAAGATCAGGACCAATAGACGTAAAAAACCTATTAACAGTATTAAGGGAATCTTTAAACGTTGGATTTATGTGGAGGAGTTCGTTTGATGGTTGTTTATTTACCTTCATATTGCACATCTCTTTAATAATATCCCATGTCTTTTTTATGTTTCCGTTATTTATGAGAAGTTGATTGTTATAATATTCGACCTTAAGCTTTTTTATCAGTTTCCTTAATAAATTTCTATATTTTATAAATTTGTCTTTTAATTCAAAGTCATCTTCGTTTATTTTATGTTTTCTATGTAGTTTATCTCGTCTTTTTATACATTTTATGATACCTATTGTAAGCCAGGGTTTTAACGGTTGGTTCCTTTTTGGTATTTTTATTATTGTGGTATTATTCAATACTATAGATTTCAATTTATCAGTGATAACCTGTGCGGCATAGTTCGCATCACGTGTTGAGTAGAGATCTTTCCATGGCTCTTTTGATAGTGTTTCTTTAATGCCTTCAATGTTTACACTCTTTCGGTTGTATATTACATCTATAATATTAGTTTTGTTCAAATTGTCATTTTTTATTGTCAAAAGAATTGGCGAATGGTCTGTGAGTTCGTCAAATACAAAAGTTTCGGATTTGTACGCTGTTTTGACCATAAAATGATCTAGGCAGGTTTTGAGCCGTGTTGGGCAATTAATACCTTGCTTAAGACCATATGCTGCCATTTGATTGAGATAGTTTGAAATATGCTTATTTGGGTTCTCTGCAATTATATCCAGATTAATGTCACCTGTTAATATTATATTTTGGTTTCGACAAGAACTGATTATTAAATCTAGGGAATTAATGTATCTTGACGGATCATTGTAACATGGCGGACGGTAAGAGCAAATTATTGAGAAATCATTTCCAATTTCAATAACAAGACAATTGCCGTCTACGCATACCGGTTCATATTCTGTAGTATTTAAATAATCACGAATATATACAACGATGCCATCATTCTGGTTAAGATAAGCACGAGACTGATTCATCCTATAATTGTTAATGTTTCTCGGCGTGAATTTATTGTTAGTTCTACACTCTGTCAAAACAATGATATCTATCGGATTTTTAAATTGGGTTAAAAATAAAATCAGAAGATCTAGGTTAGCATTAATACTTCTGATGTATTTGATTGTCTTTTTCTATAATTGAGGCGAGAAGCTGTTATAATTTTTGTTAGGTATGTTTCTTTTTCGCAAATGTGTCTTACAAGAAAAAGTTCTAATTCCTTTTTATTTCTTTCTATGAACGCAACGACTTTTTGCCTTTATTGCCTAATCTATGTATTACATCTCTATGGTCATTGCAGACATCTAAAACAAAGATATCTATTAAAACTCTTTCAATAATTCCTTCAATGTTCAGGTTCTACACAAAAAGACTGCTGAAAGCGTTTGTTTATTCAGCAGGCCTGGCGGAAAATTCTTAAAAGGATTAAATCAAATAAATAATAATTTCATAGCTCTGGCTAGATTATTTGTTGAGCTCTCAAAGTTAATAATTTAAAAGCCTTTATGAAGTAATAAAGAAATAATTTAAAATGTTACAGTTTTATTAAGAAATACAATTATTTAAATTACAATCTAGCTTTGAACTTAATTCCAATTTAATTTGTCATTTAGCCTTAATTTCAATGTGACTAAAATAAAATACAAGTAAAGTGTATAATGCCGTTAGTAGCAGTTCTGTAGCACTGTCAGTCATAGTATGGTAAGTTGAAGAAGAATCAGGATGAATAATGATGAAATAAATTACCTGAGACCACCTACACCTAGTGGACTTGTTACAAAAATGGGTAATTGATTCATAATTAGAACACTTCTCTACTTGTTACACATATATGCATTAGGTTTGTTATTTTGCCTTTAGCTCGCCACCGTAAATTATAAGTGGCACTGAAATAAATTTACGTTAATTTGCCGTCTTAATATTTTAAATTAGCTGACCCGGTAAACGTTTTTGTGCCTTTTCAACTACTCTTATTTTTTTCTATATTTTCTTACTTTTTTAGCCTTCCCTGGACTTCAACAATTTATTCAAAACCATTAGCCAAAGCGGTTCAGCCGTTCTCGAGTTTTAGCGAGATTAACGAACAGCAATTGATTTTTATATATATAGATAGATTAGAAGTAGTACTGAAATGAAGGATAAGATGAAAAGGTGTAACTAATAAATCGATATTTATTGTATCAATATGGAGACAAAAACATCGATATGAAAAACTAACAAATGATTATAGTACAAGTAGTAAACTATCCTAAAAATAATATACAAACGAAATCAATTTTTTGAAATTTGTGTCTGGTAATATGAAAAAATATTTAATCATATTTTATTACTTTAAAGAATATCAAAAAGTTGAATTCAGTTGGAGAAAATTTATGTCCATAATAAAATGTGGATATAAATTTTTAAATTAATATTATAAATGCGATAACCTGTCTTTCTATCTGTCTGTTACGCTTTTAGGGCTAAACCACTGTCAAAAATCTTGGGACAAATATGGCCTTTTTTAAAAATTAAATCCACGGCGTTTAGCACCTCAGGGGATGAAAGTTCTTATTTTAAATTTTGCACTTGTACTGTTACAATTCAATTCAAATAACAATTATAGCCCTGATAATGAAATAAAATGTAAAACCGGTTGGCTATTTAAATAAAAATAAATATATATCGTTTGTAAATTGTGAAACAGTACAAGTGCAACATTTAAAATAATAATTATGACGGAGTTTCACTAAGCACCTTTTCATATAGGCAAGTTTTAGCATTGTACAAGTTGGTAGACAATTATTCATAAATTTGTAAAGCCTTGTAGTCGCGATAGATTTCCTTTTAACTTAATTACATTTACTACTATGGTAATTTTTTTCCACCCTAAAAAAAATCGTTTAGCTAGCAGAAGGAATGACACTTATCTCTAACAAAAATTAGCATTTTAAAGCCTAATATTTCACAAGGAAAAAGAAAAAATCGTAATGGAAAAATTACCTTTACAAACTTACAATATTTTTTAAAAACCTATCTCTGGATATCTCATACTATGGGGTACACGAGAAAAAATTATCACGTCCCCACTTTACACGTAAAGGAGGTACCCTTAAAATTTTTTTTCAAGATTTTATATTACCATTTTGTTGCCCTGACCAATATGTATATTCACGCCAAATTACAGCTTTCTGGTACTAAAAATCTCTGAGCTAGACTGCAGGCGGATGGACGGACGGAGATAGTGAAACTTTAAGGGTTTAGCTTTAGTTTACTTTGGAACCCTAAAAAGGATTGAGTCAATTTTTCACAACTCAAGTGAAATTCTTAGTCGAGATCTCGAGGTAATTTAAAAGCTTTTACGAATTAAACAGAGTAATAGTCTAAAATGTTGATAATTTATTCTAATATTAATTAACGATACGATTCCTCTTTTGTGTAAAAACCACGGCCGTAATTAATTTGGCTTTTAATTAATTAATATGTTACATTAAGTTTATTCGTTAAAAGCAACCACGTTTTATTATGATTTAGTTAATTTTCAAACACTCCTTGTTTCTTTGATAATATAATTAATTTTAATATTGTTTGAACAATCATGTACATATTATAAGTGTGAAAGTTTGTATGTTTGGATATTTATGGTATGTTTTTTTTAATTACGCGAATACGGCTGAACTGTTTTGGGTGAATTCTGGCACAGGTAAACGATAACCTGGAATAGCACATAGGATACTTTTTATCCCAAAAAACCAAGTTGTTCTCGTGAGATTCACCAAAACCTTTTGTAGATCAATGTGCAGCTTGCCCACAGATTAAATGGATACGCTTTTCAAGACATTTTCTTAGTTTGTCAGTGTAGCTTGCATTCACACACAGAAATACAGAGTTATACTACTTACTGATGAAATAAAATCACTTAAAGGGTAATTTTTAAACCTTGTTATCTCATTCAGTACGATAAAACGGTTCAAAATGGTTTAAACATCCATAGAATAAACTTACCGAAGATACGCAAAATAAAAAAACCCTAGTGAAACATCTGTCCACCCCAAGGAAGTTACATTCTACCCGGAATGTTCACACGCACTTCAAAATCGTTCCGAAGAGTACCACGACATGGGTGGAGTGTGTCTCTTTCTACTAAATAAAGCGCCAATCGCCATATTTAAGTACGGCCATGCATAGTTTGCAAATCACTACTAAGTAATTCTACTAATTTGAGAAACAGTTTTTGCATTCCATAAGTAATTACGTAATAATTAAAATAAGCACATTTTAGAACTCACTATGTTAATTACAATACATTTTATGCTAATGTGTTTATCGACGTGTATGAATAAAAAGGATTTAACGATTATCGAATATATAAAAATCTACCATCTAGATAGTTTTATTTACACTGGCAATTGCAAGAAAGGGATAACATCCACTCTTGCCGTTGTCTTGCTCAGAACGATTTTCCCCTCTGTTAAGTAAGAAACAAACGCCAACTTTATTTGTTACGAAATAAGGTACATTTTTATTTTTCAAATATCGCTTCGTAATAATTCCAGTTATCGTATATAAGTTCCTTGGTCCACTCTCATTCACCACACCTTTCACGTTAGCAATAAGAGCAAAAACACACAGCATACAGACTTAATGCATATTTCACTTCGCAACCGAAGCATCGTAAGAAAGAATACTACTTCACTCAATATAATTTGAAGTAATTCTCAACTTTTAACTTGAAGATTCGTCTACAAGACAAATATTGTTTAAAATGAAGATTGTGTACGTAATAAGTGATATGTTATAAATAAATTATACCATAGAACGAGTACGTGAACGTCGTACGTCTAAGATCAATAATGTGAAAATTCGAAGTAAACAAGAAAAAGATATACATGGGGCACACTAAAAGTTTAGCACTTCTAGCTAATCGGAACTATTTGAATTTCGAATGTTATATTTTTAAAACATTGTAACCTTCTTAGTAATAAAAAAATACAATTGGCGGGAAATAATTTGGCAATTGTTTTTTATCACACATCAAAGTTCTACGTACGCAACGAAAATGGAATTAAGTCGAAAAGATTTTAGAGCGATGATTTTTTATGATTTAAAAATAATAAATCCACGTTTCGTTTCCTGTGACAATGTCATATACAGAATTAGAACGTCCGTGGTCGTACTTTAAGCATCTGTAAGCACCATTCCACGCGAGCCCGCTTCTGTTCCGCTGTCAGTTCATGAGGGATCCAACGACAACAAAGATTCCGAACTTTCAATTCTTCGTGTAAAATTTTCTGAATTGGCACGGCAGTTTAAGGCCGCCCTTCACGAAATTCGTTAAGTAATGAAACTCGACCTCTCTTAAATTCAGCAAACCATCGCTTCACGATGCTCAAACAAGGTGCTTCTCTCCAAAAAGCATTTTGAAGAGAAGCGGCACGATCTTGCGGAGAAAGAAAACTTTTAAAATCATAAAAAATCATCGCTCTAAAATCTTTTCGACTTAATTCCATTGTCGTTGCGTACGTAGAACTTTGATGTGTGATAAAAAAACAATTGTCAAATCATTTTCCGCCAATTGTTTTTTTTTATTACTAAGAAGGTTGCAACGTTTTAAAAATATAACATTCGAAATTCAAATAGTTCCGATTAGCTAGAAGTGCAAAACTTTTAGTGTGCCCCACGTAATATAATTATCTATACGAGTGTCTTAACTCTTACTGTCCTACGATGCAAATCAGTGTCGTCAGCATGGATTTTTTAAAATACTAAGTCAGTCTAATTTAATTATAAAGAATCGGTAGCAAATTCAAGAGATTTTAAAAAATATATATCATTTTAGTCTCCTTAACATCACTGTTCATTGAATTTATACAAAAGTAAACAACACCGGGATAAATTACGAATGTTCTGTACCTAACGCCAATTTTACCCTTTATTATAAGAAATATTTTAAATACAACTATTTTAAATATACTTTTCTTAATATTCCTAGTACATTTTTAAAAAGCATACTCGTATTAAAATCATTTTATTTAGAAAAATAAATACCTAGAATACAAAAATATTCCACTAATATTAGCGAAAATAAAGAATCGCAACATTTAGTTTACTGCATAAAATAGAAAATTGTTTGATTGTAGTCAGTTTACTTCCCTTTAAAATTAACATTTTAATTTGGGAAATAAGGCTATAGTTTTTACCTTTAAAATGTGAAACATAAAAAATAATTGCTTAAATTTAATTGATATTTAAAGACGATACAGAAAACAAAGATACATTTTTGCCGACCTTCTTTACGAAAAATTTTGCTGCGTGAGCGTGTAGAGTATGTATCACAGTTAAGTTTGCTTGATTGGTTTTATATTCATTTAGTTTACTTATTGTTTTCATAATAATAATATTTCTTTATTATATGTAAGTTGTAATTTATAGGCACTAAGATTTTGTTGTTATATAACACTATTTAATAACATAATTGTAAGATAGAAGAGCGGAGTCCTCTGGAACCTGCATATTGTTGCCTAAAAAAGGACTCCAGCCTACTTTTGTAATTTAAAATTATGGTTAGCGCGAATAAATAAATTTATTATTATTATTGTATTATAATTTTGCAAGCCAAAACTTTGATTAAATGTGTAGGATTGTTTTGTAATATGATGTACACGTTAATCACCCTGATTACACAACTGATGGAACTTTATAAGGGTATCTAAATATTATCAAGTCCAAGTCGATAACAATTGTTGTTATATTTAATATTTCCTCGTTACGGGTTGGCTGGAAGAACTTTCAATTACTAGAGATAAGCTCGCCCTTTGTACTTCTTTTTTATTATTATTATTGTGCTAGTAATTACTGTGTAAAATAAAGAATCAAATAAATAAATATTACTATTCTTTAACTAATACCCATATCACAAATAAAATCAATTAGTTTGGAGTTACATCAGTTCGTAATTTTTATAATACTATTCTAAAATAAAAACATTAATTTATTTTTGTACAAAAATTACTAAATATTATCAGGTTTAATAGGTAGGTATAAAATCTATTTTTTATCCGTTATCCGTACTAATATTATAAATGCGAAAGGAACTCTGCCTGTCTCTCTGTTTGTCTATCTGTATCTTCTTACAGTCTAAACCAGTGAACTATTTTGGATGAAATTTGGTACAAAGATAGTTTAAGACCCAAGAAAGGACATAAGATAGTTTCAGATACCCTTATGCCCTTAACATATTTAGATACCCTTGACATAAACATAACTCCTTCAACTTAGTGCACGAAAAAATCCTCTACTATAGTACAGGCATAGATGATTTTTTACTACTTTACTTTTTATTTTGAGGTTTCTTTTAGTTCAAAAATTTTTTCCACTCGTACGAAGTCGCGGACACAGCTAGTTATATTATAATTGGGTTCTGTACGTTCTAGTATTTGAAAAATGGTCCCTGAAAAAATTACGAGCACTGATATAGCCCGAAAGTAAGAAAGCCTTTGTGATACGAGTGTTAGTCAACGATACTCGTGGGTGGTGAAAAGAAATTGGAAAATATAGAAATGATTATTTTATTATTCATTCCTTTTCAAGTATTTTACCCTCAGTTCTAAGAAAAAATCAATACCTACAGATTGCTACACTGAAAAGTCCCAGCGGCTTTTAATTGCGTGAACGTCACAAAAATTTTGTTATCTCCAATGACATTTTACCACTGGTTTTCTTTAATCACAGCTTTCTTATGCATCCATACTACTATTATAAAAGAGAAAGTGTATGTGTGTGTTTGTTTGTCCGTCTTTCACGGCAAAACGGAGCCACGAATTGCCATGATTTTTTAAGTGGAGATAGTTGAAGGGATGTAGAGTGACATAGGCTACTTATTGTCTCTTTGTAACTCCCCACTTCCCTGAAATGGGGAGTGGAAGTTTGGATGGAGCATTCCGCAAATTTCAAGCACGTAGAAGGCTAAAAATTAGTATGCGGTCTATTTGTGACTAACAAAAAAAATCGTGCGTCATTTTTCCCAACCTCTTAAAAATCTTCTCCCAATATCTTAAAAAAGGCGTGAAAATTTAAATGGATCAATTTTACGCGAGTGGAACCGCGGGTAAAAGCTAGCTATCTATACATATTAATAAAATTGAATTGTCTGTGATTTCAAAATAACTAGGTTTTTTCAAGTGCAAAGTGTTATTTTTACACGCTCTTATTTGCTTGGTTCATATGTTCGTATCGCTACATACTAACACACTAACATACAAAATTCTACCATACAAAATGTTAGGATGTTAGTATATAACATAAACTTTAAACATGGATTTGACGTAATTTAAGTTGTCGGATTAATTTGAAACTTTACAATCTTATCAAGGACTGATGACAGGGCAATAATATAAACAGTTAGTCCTTTTGCCCTTACTAGTATCTACAGGATTATCGATTTGTTTTTTTCCGATTAGCTATTTCTCTATTAAAAAATAAAAAATGAATAATAGTTAAAAAAGAAAAATAAAGGAGACCGCACGGGGTGCATAGTGTCAACAGATATCTTAAAAAGCACTCCACGCTTTTTTTAGAATGGAATGAGTAATTTTTTTTCTTATTTACTCTATTCATTTTTTTAAAATTTTTTAGGTTCGTGGCTACTCGGTGGTAGAGTTCTGCATTGTCTCGCCCGGGTCTGGTACCACCGCCTTATCTATTCCTGCCGCAATAGCGTCAGTGCTTGTCGCTATCGTGTTCCAGTTTGGAGGGTAAGGTAGCCGGTAAACTTATGCATGTGGCATTAGACCTCGCCACAAGATAGCAACGCACCATTAACATCTTTGGTGTCTATAGACGATGGTTGACTCTTTCCATCAGGAGACTCATCTGCTTGTTTGCAATCTTATGATATAAAAAAAATCTAATTTTATGTGTAAAACGTGTAAAATGTTTCATTATTTTATTACACACGATGTGAAACAAAACTTTATAAAAAGACGTTTATTGTGTATGTATTTTTAGCACTTATTTAGTTAGTTCGATGTTATTTGTTTTTTTTTTTGTTTGTGTTTTTCCTGTTTTGTTTGTGTTGACTAAAGTAAAGTTTTCATGTCGTGTAAACATTTTTGTTTGCAAAGTTTTACACGCTTTTATTGTTCACATATTACTTTCGGTCGAAATTCAGAGCCCGGGTCACGAAAATCGTTCTATTTTTTTTATTTTTAGGAATAACATGACACACAGGTCATGGATAACAACTAGTAAGTACTACTAGCGATCGATCGCTGGTAGAAATTCGATCGTAATTTTTAATGTGACTCAGTCATTATAAATAATAACTCAATTTGAGCATAGATAAAAAAAGATATATTTATAATGCGAATCTATATGGATATAGGTAACAGATGAGACTGATATATATACAATGATCAAATTAGTCGGGTGCTGTCCGAGAGTCGTGTTAAAAGTCTTCGAAACCGCCGTATCTACATAAAGAGGGTTGGGAATGGCAAGAAGCAAAGTAAGGCAAGTCTGTCTGGATCGTGATATATGGCACTCAAATCTCTCTGCCTATCCCGTAAGGAATTTGGCGTTGTCATTGATTGATTGTTGATTATAGACTTTATTAAAAATTCTTCTAAGATTGAGTATGGTTAACCTATATCCATAAAAAAAGAGTATATAAGTGTGTTTATTAATTTAATTTACTTCTCACGCATCGATAGGGGATTAAAATTTGTTTGCTCGATTTTCTCGCGGGAATAACAATGCGGGTCGGATCAGCTAGTATTATGTAAAAAATTTAGCTTTTATCACTCCTTTTCTACATAAACATTTACTACCAAATTCCATACATACTTTTCAGCCCGTGAAATTTTTGTAAAAAGGGTTAAGTTCAAAATTTTTGCTTCATGAATAAATATATAGATTTTATATTAAAACATTGCATTTATTCTAAGAACTACATCCATGTTAAAGATTAACATCGATTTTAGAAATTTTTGAGTGAATTTATAAGCTTATCGCGGCAATACGTGGAAATTTTCTTCAGTCTTGCTTGAAAAATCTGCAGAAAAGTAAGTTTGATATATTGTAAATTGTTCAATTTAATATAAACCTTATGCTACTAAATTACAGATGATTATTTGTTGCGATGTGTTGCCTTATTGGAAGAATTATATTTTAGCTATATAGTACAAACAATAGAGGATTCCTTCGTGCACTATATTGAAGACGATATTTTTGTGTTACGGATAAGCTCAGTATAACGTACGAAATGTAAATGCAAAGATGTTTACAAATTAGGGTCATTTTGTGAAAAATCTTTTCGAAAATTGTTTTAGAAAAATAAAATCAAAGAAAAATGTTGTACCTATAAGTCATAAACGGTAAGTGATGAAGATGAATGATGATGAAGTAAAAAATATTTCACAAAAAAGTTATGGCTACCCAACTGTTTTCATCATATCGGCTTCTGCCGGTAGAACGATCATCAAATTGAACTAAGAGTATCTTGGGCAAATCTCTATCTTCTAACTGGTCTCTTCTTAAAACTCCCTACTCAAATCCCCGAATAACTCCCATGCTACCATTCTCTACCTAACAAATAACCAAGTACCTAAAGTAATAGTACTTAAAAAAAACAAACTTCAAGTAAGAAAATAACATGGAGAGATATTCTAATGAAACAAATTAGCCCTCTTGTTCAAATTAATATAATAAATTCAAGAAGTACAACCAAAAATCAAATATAATAGAATAATTATCTAATACCTTTAAACGAGCAATTTTTGTATATATATAATTGGAATATCGGAATCGGCTCCAACGATTATCATGAAAGTCACAAATTAGGGGTTTTTTGGGTTAAGGAATCGATTTATCAAGGTTCCAGGTCCAAGAAAAGCACGGTTCCCAAAATATGGGTATGTAAAAACGAGCAAACATCGGTCAACCAGGTACAGAAAAAAAAATTATATGTTCTATAGGAATCGATTTATCAAGGTTCAAGTTCCAAGAAAAGATCGGTTCCAAAAATATGTGAAAAGCCGAGCTGAGCTAGGTCAATCCGATATTATTGTACTAAATTCCAATGAAAATCTGAATACATATTAGACGTCTTAAAAACTAAATGAATCATAAGATACCTACTCGTAAAACAAACACTGAACTTGGGTGTTATTCCAATTAAAAACAACCTAACCTATATTTTGTTTAAACGAAAACAAAACCGGTAAAAATCCTCCGCAATGTAAACTTTAATTATGCCAAATTTCACAGAGTATAGTAACCGTTCGCGCAATTATCTTAAAAAAAGGGTCCAAAGCTTTTCCTTCAGAAATCAGAAGCACTTTATTCAATAAAACTTTTAACTTCACATTTTAGTATATAGATATCGTCATAGTATTCGAAAAATACCTTGTTGCGTTGTTTCCGACAGATAGTTTAAATATGACGTCATTACGGGGTTTATGTTTCGCAGCATATTTAAAAAAGTTCACGTATGTATTGATCTTTCAACACAAAGGGTGCAACAAATGCTGTAGATTTTTATGGATTTGTTCTATTTCAGATGTTTACTTCTAATTTACTCTGTAGTCTAGTAATCCGGTGTAGGTATTTGGCCGCATGAGGTCCCGGGTTCGATTCCCCGGTCGGGCAATTTAAAAAATGGGCTTTTTCAGTTTTCTGATAAAAACAACAATATGCTAACTACTTATCACATTATGGGTTATGGTTATGCACTTATTGTACCTCTGCGTACTTCTTCGGGGATACGGGCGTGAATATATTTTACTTCTAATAGGCTTAAATACACCAAGCTTACTTTAAGTCGAAAGGAATTCAAAATTCAATGCACCTAAAGCAGCACGCGATTTAACGTTCAGTAGAAAGCACTGCCAGTCCCCAGAGGCTTCATTAACGAAGAGTCGCGCTAATCGCTTCTCTAATCACTTCACATTACACGTACTATCATACCCTAGTTCTATTAGAATATTAATCAATAAATCGATAATGAAAACCTATTAAAGCCATAAATAAAGCTTCTTACATCTTTCGCGTAATTGTGTTTTTACTGTGTACCAATGTGTCACACATTGGTACACGGTAAAAACACAATTACGGTGTGGTCATGTGGTCAACACTGACACTGGACCACTAGACCACTGAGACGACTAATTTTCATCAAGAGCTATGAAGCTGTTTTCAAATGGCAGTTTTTTAACATATATGTCATAACAAAATTTGTAGAATAAATTAAGTTAAATTACAATGTCAAAGTGATAAAAACATATATATATATATATATATATATATATATATATATATATATATATATATATATATATATATATATAATGTTGGTATATGCACCGTATATGGGTGATTCCGTTCTAACTGTGATATAATGTTAGTACCGTGTCATGTCCATTTCTAGAATTTATTTATAAATTGTTAGTTTTTTTTTGTCGTAAACATTAGAATTTATGAGGTAATTAGTTTAAATCATTTATTACGACAAAAAACTAACAATTTATAAATAAATTCTAGAAATGGACATGACACGGTATTGACATTTAAGTGATATATTGTAAGTTTTCTGTAAGTGGCAAGTTATATTATATGAAAATAATGTTGAAATATGTTTATAATTTTCCAATAAGCACAAAAATTTCATAAATTAATTATTAATTAATGACCTGTGAGAACAAACAATACAGGACATTGAATATCACAGTTAGAACGGAATCACCCATATACGTCCATATGCATTTATTACTATTATATTATTTTACTATTACAAACAGACACTTCAATTTTATTTATTTGTATACGTGTATAAATTAAAGTCATATTAAGCCTAACCTCTTTTTCTTTAAATAATATTCACGTGACAAATTACACTTACTGACCTAACCCCAAAGTAAGCAAATTATTTGCTTGTGTTATGGGTGTTAATCAACGATACTAATACATAAAAATACGTGTATAAATACTAGAATATATTTAATAAATACCCAAACCCAGAAATACAAACATTTATGCTCATCACACAAATGCTTGTCCCCGTCGAGAATCGAACCTGAGGCCCGTCGATTGCGTAGTCACGGTCCCTAACCACTCAACCAACAAGGTGGTCTTTGCCACATAAAATCGCAGATTTTACTTATTATGTGTCTGATATAATTGTCTTTAGTCAACAAAATTATTCACTTATTTACTTTCCTACACAATACTTAATAAAATGAAACTTTGGTATTCCTAGTATTTTTATTTCACGATTTTAGCAATTCGATGCCGTAGTAGAAGAACTTGCTTTACAAAAAGTAAATGAATGGAGCTCCCCATCGCTGTTACAGAAACGTAGCCTTAATTATCGTCAACCTTTTGCTCGTAAAATATTTGAAAGACAAAACGTGACTGTTGCAAAAAAGTTGTTGTAATTTTCATTTCAGATTGCTCTGACTTGTATAAGGTTTTGGTGGAAAAATATTTGGTCATTTTCTTACAATTTGGGTACACAGTGTTTGAAGTCATATAAGCGTTGAGGGGTTTTGATAAATAAATAATAAATATTGGTGGACAAATCATTTCCAAAGTAAACAAATTATTTTCTTGTATTATGGGTGTAAATTAATGACACAAATGCATAGAAAAATACAATACATAAATACGAAACTCATACTGTGCAGCACAGACATATTCGATGTAAATATTTAATGTAAATAGATATCAAGGCAGGATAAATTGTATATTTCGTTTAGTTCGTAAGTTTTTTATTATAAATAATGTTCGTTTTCGTCTTTTATTCGCCCTAAGACCTACATACAGCTTTGTTGTACAGAGATAATAAAGCTTTATGTAGTTAAGTTGTTTGCCTAAAGGCATATTACGATCAAAAGGGGTTCCACGCAGTCGACAAATTACGAGTCGACTCTTGCGAGATTGTATTTATATGCGGGAACCCAAAATTACGAAAAACCCGAAAAGTGCAATATTCTTTATGAAAACAAATGTTTATCGATTGTAAATAGTATGTATAATGTAAGTATAAGCCTTAGGCATATGTTTAGGCACTTTTCGGTAATATAAAATAGTTAACAGGATAGTACGACCTGAAAATGCGTACAACTCTGTAATTATACGAGTTTCCGAGGTCCTGTGAGAACGTATAATGTATATAACACTCTTGTTTGTCATTAAATAAGTTTATTTGTGTTAAACCTTTGTATATAGATAAGAAATAACACATTGTAATTAGTTTTTGGTAGGTCTTAGGGCATTGTGTACTTTGTTTCGTTTATAATTGTAAAAAGATAGTACCGTTGCACTCGCTAGAGGGCCACACTAGGTAATAAGAGGTAGGAGAAGCTACCTAAGACAAAATAATTACGTTTAGATTACGAAAAGTAAGATTTTAACAAATTCCAGACATCGCGGCGCCACACATGGCGCCATTCTTCTTTGTTGATTTATGCCGCCCGTCTGGCCGCGGGCTATAAATCCCGGAGAGCGCGGCCATACAATCAGTTCCGTTCCGATCAAGTTACAGTTTCGTTACGACTCAATAAGTTTCCCAGACAAGTTCCTGGACTTTAGTATATCTATAGGGTACCGGCTTTAGAGTAGGGCAGAGTTAGGGCAAGTACTGGCTCTCCCATAGAATAGGAACATTTGCAACGGTGCTAGCTTTATTGATAAATTCTGTTTCGTTACAATAAAGCACCCTTTGCAACGAATAGTCGTGGTCTCGATTATTTCTCCCACACATCCGGCTCAACCAAAAAGCACTGCGGCTGGTGGGGCGTTGAAGAAGAACCAGATATACAGTCCGCTGACTCCCACGGCTGTAGTGCACACATATACTAATAGTATAAATAAGAAAGTTTGTGTTTCCGTCTGTCTTACGATTTCAAGAATAAACCAATGGAATTATGAAATTTAGCATGGAGATAGTTTAAGCCTCGGGATCAAATATAAGCTAATTATTTTAACTAACCGCTAAGTGTCTAAAAATTTGAATAAAAAATTATATTAATGACACGTTAATATATTCACAAGTGAAGCTGCGAGGTTCAGGTTCTTCTTCTTCTCATGTCAGGAAGTTCAGCCTTTATATTTTATTAGACCAAAACCGCGCCACAGCTACGGCAGCGTCATTGGCTTTGTTTAGGTCGTTCACCGTGCAGGTAATAGGGTACGATGGACATGATAGGAGGTACTCCATTGATTTGATTGGGGCTCCGCAATCACAGCGCTCCTCTAAAGAGAAGCCCCACTGGTACATATTTTGGTTGCAGCAGCCTACTAGAGTCCGAAGTCGGTTAAGTGACTTCCACGTAGCCCACTGGAAATCCCCGGGGGCAGCTCCTTCTTAACAGGCACAAAGTTGGGTGGAGAGGGGTGTTTAATTTTCCATCCAATAATTCTCTCTTCAGCTGGACTACCTGTTGAAGCCTGTGTACTTTGTAAAAAGCTTTTCCGGCTTTTGAGTCTTGGCGGAAGAGGAATATAGTTATAGAGGGGATGTCGGTTGTCGAGCTCCTACTTCTTCTTCTCAATACAACAAATCACTTCCCTCTTAACGTCAGCTGGAGCGACAGCCAACGGGTACAGCTTATTAAGAGGAGTAGGTTTGAGGCATCCAGTAATAATGCGGCATGTGTCGTTTATGACTATGTCAACCTGTTTCGCGTGTGCGGATTGATGCCAGACCTGGCAAGCAAATTCCCCGACAGAGTAACATAAAGCAGTGCCAGTTGTGCGGAGTACATGTGGTGTTGCTCCCCATTTTGTGGTCGTGAGTCGGCGTAGCAGGTTGTTCCGTGCAAATACTTTCTGCTTCGTGTTAAGGCAATGCGATTTGTAGGTCAGGGATCGGTCTAATGTGATACCTAAGTAATTAGGTTGGGGGCAGTGCTCGATTCTGACCTGTTGCCACGTGATGTTAAGGGTCCGACGTGCTTGTCTATTTAGTAGGTGGAAAACGCAGGCTTGTGTCTTCGCAGGGTTGGGTTTAAACGGGCTTAAGCCCGTTTTTATTGTAGAACTGGCCAATGGTGTTTAAAGCCAAAGTTAGTGTCAACTCCACAGCTGCAAAAGTAGGGGCTTGAGCGGTAAGGGCCAGATCGTCCGCATATACAAAACGGTGAGTGTTTTGAGGATGGGGCGTTTGTTTATATATATATATATATATATATATATATTGAATAGTATTGGAGCCAAAACACTACCCTGCGAGAGGCTGTTTTTCTGCCGTCGCCACCTACTCTTTTTAGCGTGAAGACTGACTTGGAAACGGCGATCACTTAGTAGTTCGCCTAAAATACGGACAAGACCTCTATCTTTTGACAGCTGCTCGACTTTACGGAGGAGTCTTTGTATATTCACCGTGTCATATGCGGCTGAGAGGTCTAGGAAGACCGCGCCAGTGACCTTGTTTGACTTAAAGTTGTCCTCTATATGCTGTGTCAGTGTAAGCGTCTGGTTAGAACAGGATTTTCTCGGTCGAAAGCCAACCTGTTTGGGGATCAGCATAGGACCAATCACAGATGTGAGCCGGTTGAGGAGTAAGCGCTCAAAGAATTTGTATGTGTGACACAGCAAAGTGATCGGCCTATCGCTTTTTGGGTTATCTGGTGATTTTCCCGGTTTGAGCAGAGCAACGATTTTGGATCTGCGCCAAAGTTTTGGAATTTTCGCTGAATTCAGACATGCATTGAACAAATCAGTGAGCCATGTTACAGATAGTGAGTTGAGGTGTTGTATTTGCTCCACGGTGATATCGTCGCAGCCGGCAGCCTTTCCAGCTTTAAGGGACTTGATGCACTGAACATTTTCAGGAACTGTGAATGGTGCAGACAGATCACGATGTTCGCTGTTATTAGTCGGGGGAATTTTTAGCTTTCTCAGCCTGTGAGGAGGTTTCCCATTTCACAGGAGCTGGTGTGCTACTTGGTTAGCTGTAACTTTTCCCGGGTTATAAGCGTCAGGTGGTTCAGATGCCCGTAAAGAGCGCTGGATTAATGAGGTTACCAATGTCGATCTAACCCACAATAGTAAAAAAGCATGGGCGACAATTAGAAGACTTACCGATGTAAGTCTTCTAATTGTCGCCCATGCTTTTTTACTATTGTGGGTTAGATCGACATTGGTAACCTCATTAATCCAGCGCTCTTTACGGGCATCAGAGATGGATATCATAAGCTCCTCTCAAGCCAACATTGTGTCCTCTGAGAAAGGGTCTTTATTATAGAGAACTTCATATGGTGCAAGTTGTTTTGCAGATTATCTGTTTAGTACTGGTACATAGGTTGTGTGGCAACCTCTTGGGATACATCTACGCGAAGCGGACCCAATAGACCCCACGAACTTTCCATAGTTTGATGGCGAAGGCTCAATGTGTTGCAGGAGGTTGTCTACAGTGGAAGCGTACTGTTCCTCGTCTACCTTGTTAAAATTAAATCTTCGTCTGAACGAGACCGATGCTGGCCTAACAGCGGCATGGATCCGACAAACGATCGGTCTGTATTGACTCTTAGGTATTGGGGAACAAACGGTTTTACAGCTTTTTAAGTTTATGTTAGCCGAAGTGAAAATTAGGTCTGGGTTGTAGCCACGGCTCCAACGTCTGCTGCTGGATGAAGATGGTAGTTTAGAGTTATGTAGCAGAGTCAGGTTATTAGCTTCTGTCCATTCTTCAACAGCAAGGCCATCGTCATTCGGATCTCGATAGCTCACACAGAGCTATGGCTGTTGAAGTCGCCCACGACTATTTAGGTGCGGTGGTTGTCTAAATTTGAGGGTTTGTGAAATTAAAACGCTTGATTAGGAGTTTTATACACTGATGTGACTGAAAAATTTCCGATGTCTAATGTGATGATCTCTATGGAATTGTAGTTATAGGATGAAGCAGATATAACCAAAGCAGAAGGCTTCACAAACACAGCGCTGCCATACTTTTTAAGGGGAATCTCAGCAGTCAGGACCAACCCAGGTATTTGTGGACGCAGGTTGTTTAAATCACGATGTGTTTCCTGAACACATAAGACGTCGCACTCTCTTTTTAGGTGTAGTTCAGACAGAAGTTCGGCTTTGTTTTCGGAGAGCCCCTCGATGTTAATGGAAATTATAATTATAGCTGGTTTAAGGGTTGATGTTGCGTGGTGTTGTACAAATTCCCTTGGGTGTTACGTGCCCCAGGGAGATACTGTGTGGTTGGGTCCTGAAAAGGGCCTTTAATTTAGTAGGTAGTATACTTAATTAACACCCAAACCCAAAAATACAAATATTTATTCTTATTCGTATGGGTGTTGCTAGCGTAACCAATGATAATATTGTCCCTCGCCGAGCGTACTAGATTCGCTTGACTCGGCCAACGAACGAAACGATTCAATGTTTACTTTCCAATAGACTTGAGTTGACTTCATTGAGTAAACAAAGTAGAGAACTCATAACAGACCAATTATTCTGTCAACACATCAGACTAATAGATCTTATAATAATCCGAACGAATTAGTACCGACCAATCCAGTGAAATGTAAACATGCGCGACAAAATACCGTTTTTGAATTAGCCAACCAGAGTACCGTGTTCCTTTTCTCCTCGCCTCAGATTTATTGTTAGAATTAGTTTGGTGCAAGACTAGTCTAGTGTAGGTTGTAAATGATTTTCTTGCACCAAATTATTTCAATAATTTTAAATGAATTTTCCTGAAAGAACAGGCCAACTGCTGTTCTGCCAGGATGGTTGTAAAAGGCGACCGATTGGCTATGCAAGTCCCTACCATTCGTGGCTACTAGGTGGTAGAGTTCAGCATTGTCATGCCCGGGTCTGGTACCACCGCCTTACCTATTTCTGCCGCAATAGCGTCAATGCTTGTCATTATCGTGTTCAGTTTGGAGAGTAAGGTAGCTGGTAAACTTATGTGGCATTAGACCTCGCTATAAGATAGCAACGCACCATTAACATCTTTGATGTCTATAGGCGATGGTTGACTTTCCATCAGGAGACCCATCTGCTTGTTTGCTATCTTATGATATAGTTAATGGATTATTTTGTCAAATTCAACGGACTATTTTATCAAATTCAATGGACTATCTTGTCTAATTTATATTTTGAATTACGTTTATACACCATATTTTCTAGCTGATCACACTTGTACTGTTTCACAATAATTTTTTCTAGCTGATCACAATAAGTGTGATCAGCTAGAAAATATTGTGTTAAAATGGAGTTTCACCAAGTGCGGACTATAAAAAGGGTAGAATATACGTTTAGACAAATTGTTACATAATACCAACGATAAAAGGGTAGAATATGACATTTAATAACCTTTATACTGAAAATTAACACCGAAGGCTCAATAGCAAATTAAATTTTACGTTATCATACAGTAGGCAATTTATACTACAAGAGATAATAACATTTGCTTAAAACTTAATTGCTTAACGTTCATATTTTTATGAATTTATATTAACTTTTACGTTTAAAGTTTTAAATAAAAATCCACGCCACGCTTGATATATGATAAATAAAACTTTTCATGATGCTAAGAGTTTTACTTCTGATACTATACACAAATATATTATGTATTCCATTAATTTTAATATAAGTAATTTGAATTTCAAGCTTTTTTATGTCAAAATAACAAACAAGCAAATAGCTTCCTGATGGAAAGACAACCATCACTTTTAGACACTAAAGATGATAGTGGAATGGGGATCCTTGTGGTGGGATGGTAATGCCAGTTGCATAATTTTACCGGCTACCTTACCCATCGAACTGGAATACGATAGTATCAGGCATTGACGGTATTGCGACAGAAATAGGTAAAGCGGTGGTACCAAAACTCAGGAAAAACGTGGCGAGTTCTGCCACATAGTAGTCATGACCTATAGCTAATTCTTGTTCCTTTACAAACTGCCTGACAGAATTGCTAATGGTTTATTTTTAAATTAAGTATGCCTAATCGCAAATTATATTTTTACGCGAAAATATGCGCTCGACAGAATTCAATAATTAATTCATCACGCACAATAGACAGGATCGCTAATAATTTCATTAGCGCCGTTATTATTACAAAGAATAATCGTGTTTTCTTGAAAGTAAATTATTTACTGCTTCTACTATACATTTTTATTTACTTGTTAATATTAAATAAATAAATAAATATTCATGGGATAAATTACACTTACTGATCTAACCCCAAAGTAAGCAAATTATTTGCTTGTGTTATGGGTGTTAGTCAATGATACTAATACATAGAAATAATACATATATAAATA